>JASANE010014547.1:0-58192 GCA_030248225.1 Trileptium ribeirensis
CTACTTATTGCTACAAGTTTGCGAGACATTTGCTGTAGTGTTAACTTATATAATGAATATAAGCTCGTTATTGTCCATATTAGGAGAAGCCTTTAGTCCAAATCAAAATACTTGATGTTCAGAATAGGAACCTCGACTTAGTATGAATTATGTGTATTAAAAATAAATGTCCAGATGCTGCGTACTTCAACTTCACTTATCTTGGTTTTGGGTTAGCTACATTTCTTAAGTTAAAAAGACAATTTTCCGGTAAGATGGCCGAAAATAATTTCTAGCTAACATTCAAAATACCTAATATCCGTGTACCCGGGAACCCGACTACTTTCGGGTACCCGATGCTCTCCGGGTTCCCATCGTCGGTACCCGGGTAGTAGTACCCATGTATAATCTAAACTCTCGCACTTTAATTGGCACACGCCAAACAGTTTAGCAATAAAATTTGTGTGTATTTAGGCGTGCTTAGCATAGATGTCCACGGTCCGTCGGCTCATGGGTTGTATGGTTCCATTGTTAATTCCCTGCCGTAGGGTTTAAAGGTTTAAAGAAAAGGAGAAGACGCGTTTTAGTTCCGCTGCTCTCAATGTGTACCGGCGTACCGGCGCAAAAATTTCCGCTTCCAAAACTGTTACTTCCCTGTTATAGGGTTTAAGATTTAAAGAACACGATAAGTGCTTCAGTTAGGCTGCCATCTATATGTACCTGCGCAAACATTTTTCGCTTCCATAAATGTTGTTACATTCCGGCCGTAGGGTTTAAAGATTTAAAGAAAACGAGAAGACGCGTTTTAGTTCCGCTGCTCTCAATGTGCACTGGCGTACAGGCGCAAAAATTTCCGCTTCCAAAAATGTTGTTACTTCCCTGTTATAGGGTTTAAAGATTTATAGAAAACGAGAAGACGCGTTTTAGTTCCGCTGCTCTCAATGTGTACCGGCGTACCGATGCGAAAATTTCCGCTTCCAAAAATGTTGTTACTTCCCTGTTATAGGGATTAAAGATTTAAAGAAAACGAGAAGACGCGTTTTAGTTCCGCTTCTCTCAATGTGTACCGGCGTACCGGCGCGAAAATTTCCGCTTCCAAAAATGTTGTTACTTCCCTTTTATAGGGTTTAAAGATTTAAAGAACACGATAACAAGTGCTTTAGTTAGGCTGCCATCTATGTGTACCTGCGCAAACATTTTTCGCTTCCTTAAAGTTTGTTACATTCCGGACGTAGGGTTTAAAGATTTAAAGAAAACGAGAAGACGCGTTTTAGTTCCGCTGCTCTCAATGTGTACCGGCGTACCGGCGCAAAAATTTCCGCTTCCAAAAATGTTGTTACTTCCCTGTTATATATAGGGTTTAAAGATTTAAAGAACACGATAACAAGTGCTTTAGTTAGGCTGCCATCTATGTGTACCTGCGCAAAAAATTTTCGCTTCCATAAATGTTGTTATATTCCGGCCGTAGGATTTAAAGGTTAAAAGAAAACGAGAAGACTTGCTATAGTTCCGCTGCTCTTAGTATGTACCGGCGCAAACAATTCCCGCTTCCATAAATGTTGTTACTTCCATGCCGTATTGTTTAAAAGTTTAAAAAAACAAGAATACGCGCTTTAGTTCCGCTGTTCTATATGTGTACAGGCGCAGAAAATTTCTGCTTCCACAATTGTGGTTACTTCACTGAAATATGGTATAAAGGATTAAAGAAAACGAGAAGAAGTGCTTTAGTTTCGCTGCTATCTAAGTGTACCGGCGCAAAAAAATTCCGCTTCCATAAACATTGTTACTTTCCTGCCGTAGGATTTAAAGGTCTAATGAAAACAAGAAGAAGCGCTTTAGTTTCGCTGCTATCTATGTATACGTCGCAAAAACTTTCCACTTCCATAAATGTTGTTACTTTCCTGCCGCATGGTTTAAAGGTTTAAAGAAAACGAGAAGAAGTGCTTTAGTTTCGCTGCTATCTATGTATACCGGCGCAAAAATTTTCCGCTTCTATAAATGTTGTTACTACCAGCCGGAGGGTTTAAATGTTTAGAGAAAACAAGAAAACATGGTTTAGTTCCGCTGCTATCTATGTGTAGCGGAGCACAAATTTCCGCTTCCATAAACGTTGTTACTTTCCTGCCCTAGATTTAATGGTTTAATGAAACGAGAAGAAGCGTTTTAGTTCTGCTGTTCTCTTTGTGTAGCGGCGCAAAAAATTCCGCTTCCATAAATGTTGTTAATTCTTTACGGTAGGGTTTAAAGGTTTTGAAAACGAAAAGAAGCGTTTTAGTTTCGCTGCTATCTATGTGTACCGGCGCAAAAATTTTCCGCTTCCATAAATGTTACTTTACTGCCGTAGGGTTTTTATGTTTGAACAAAACAAGAAGATGCGCTTTAGTTCCGCTGTTCTCTTTGTTCACCGGCGCAAAAAATTCCGGTCCCATAAATGTTACTTTCCTGACGTAGATTTAAAAGTTTAATGAAAACGAGAAGAAGCGGACTAATTCCGCTGCTATCTATGTGTATCGGCGCAAAAATTTTCCGCTTCCATAAATGTTGCTATTTCCCTGCCGTAGGGTTTAAATGTTTAAATAAAACGAGAAGAAGCACTTTAGTTCCGCCGCTCTATATGTGTACCGGCGCAAAATTTCCGCTTCCATAAATGTTGTTATTTCCATGCCGTAGGGTTTAAATGTTTAAAGAAAATGAGAAGAAGCGCTTTAGTTCCGTTGTTCCCTTTGTGTACCGGCGCAAAAAATTATGCTGCCATAAATGTTGTTACTTTCCTGCCGTAGGGTCTAAAGGTTTAAAGAAAACGGGAAGAAGAGCTTTAGTTTCGGGCTTTTAATGCTTAGGTGTTTCATATATAATACTTTGACTAAAGAATAATAGCTAGCATATAATGGTACTACATGGTGGTTCAACGGAAGCATCAGCGACCAAATTAGAAATTACATAACTTTTTTATAAAGATGCAAGTATAAAAACCCCGCTAAAGTGATACGTGAAAATGTGAATATTGTGTGGTATTTAAAAACTTGTAAAACAAAACGTCAATATTTAAGATCCTAAGCAATATATGTATGTATATATAAAATAAACTCCGTATTACGCATAAGTTAATAACAAAATTTAAATTTGTCAGAAGAAACATTAAGCACCATGTGTAATATATAACATACATATATAACTTTTAATGACACATATAACAATATTCTACCCAAAATAAATATAAAACATACGTTTTAGTAAAAAAACTACATAACTGAATGTATAGTAAAGATCTCAATCTGGTGATGCTGCGATAGAGAGTAAACATTTGGAGCCTAGTAGTGGGAAACGAAGTTAGATAACAGTCAGGAGGGCAAGACAGTCAGATGGCAATGCGATAATATAAGAATGAGCCGAGATCGCTGCTCCACAAAGCGTTAGCTGATTGACTTGAAAATATTTCGGCACGCTGAACGCGGAAGACAACAAGGCCCGCCCTAACAGCGATCCTGGTTTCTTACATTGGAAAAGGTGCCCCGGACCCATACTCTGAAAAATGCACTCCGCTTCGCCTATTCAGGAAATGCGGGACCTCGACACTACTGCAGTGTAACAGATGTGGTGCTGCTGAACATAGGCCTATATTTACGGTGGCGGAAAATAGCTGTTTGTGACAAACATGTAAAGGCACCCGAGATGCCACTCATTTTTCGAGACACTAATATATATATATGTTCGGAAATACTCTAAATTAGTATATGAAAACTGAGAAAGGCATTTATTCTTTAACTATTTCCGATGCTTCAAACATTCCCGCGAATTATCGACCTCAGTCGGTTATATTTGGGTCGGATGGGATTGAATAGAAATTCGTCGGGTTTCAGGTCGGGTGGGGTCGACGACTCGGGTTTGGTTAAGGCCTCAATACTCGATTTTAAGCCTACGCTGAAAGGGCATATAGTCGACGCAACGCTACCAGTAAGCCATGTGGTTGCGATGTGGGTCATATCCTTGTTGTGCAGTCGGGACAATCTTTGAAAAAGCAAAATTCTAGCACAGCCTAGTTGCGAGTAACAAATTTGAATTTCGTGGTAACACGATTATCGGGATATTATCGGGTGTGGTGATATCATATAGTCGACCTCGTTCTTATTGGGCCATTGTCGGGATATAATCGGGTGTTGCCGTGTCGACTAAGACCGGGTCAGGTAGAGTTAAACACTCGCCTGGTCTGGTTAGGTTGATATTGTTCTACCCGGTGCGATCTCTGCTGTGAATATAAATATGAAAATTTAACGTTGGATTGGTAGGTATAAATTGTCGATGTTAAGTGAGCATATTTACTTAAAATTCAACAAACGTACAAGACGGAAGACCGCGAAACGAGCCAAGCGAGTGACATAAACGTACTCCGAACTTACAGTGTGCTTTTTCGCGAATACCATTTATACAACAAGTCCACAAATTTTGAAAAAACGAAAATAAGTCATAATAGTGTTTGGATCAACCATATTGACCCCTTGTTGTGCCTTTTCCGGCTTTTGGCTATATCCGAGGCAATGTCGTGCTGCCAATGGTCCAAAGTTAAAATTGCTAAACGTCATTTGTTTCTGAAGTCTATTTCTGCTTTCTAATAACATACCTATAACCTTGTCGGATTCGTTTTTGTTTTACGTTTTATTTTGTTAAAGTTTTGTTTTACGTTTTCATTGAATAAAACGCAGTTTTGAAGATAGTTGGTAATTCCGTTGGGATTTGTATATATTTTTCAGGATTTATATTTCCTTTAATTTTTAACTAGAGTTTTGTACTATTGACCAACACTAAATCGTCAAAGGGTATGGTTATTTTTCGCTTTTTATAATTTGTCGGCGTACATGGGATAGTTCCGAAATCCCAAGGTGATAGCACGTGCGAAAGGATGTTTGTAGCCATGGGGAACTGGCTGTCGCGGAGAGGGAACGGTTGGTTTTCCGGGCTGGTAAAATATTTGAATTTTTTGAAACTCAAATTTTTAAAATGTTTCGACATTAATTTCACCTACTTTATCCTAACTTTTCCCAATGCCTCTCCCATTTTTCGCAGTTTCGCGTAATTTTTGCTCATTTTATGTCATATGTTTGCCTATTGGGGGGAAGGCGGGTAGTACAGAGCCCCAGGAGAGATCAGACTGCTCACTAGAGATCGGCGACGCCCCGAGAGTAGTCCGCGTCTCAGGCGATAATTTTCATGTCCCCCTGTGTGCATGTATGAATATCGGGTGGTTTGTGTACCTTTTGATTAATTTTATGGCAACTGTTTTCGCGATAAGAACAATAAGTTATATGATTGTGAATGTAACCGCAGGTCTAAGTACTATTTTAAATAGCAATGAAATCGTTGAACAGCGATGAAAATATTTTTTTCTTCCTAAGAGCAGAGTTTGAATTAAATTTGTTACCATTTGTAACCGAAGCATTTGATTTAATCTGTTTAACTCCATCAGTTTTACATTGAATTTCGATTGGCACTCAGCTATGAAATAAGTTTAAGCATGGTAACTACTGGTCCATAGCTTGTTTCGTTTGTTACTAATATGTGAAACTTTGCAATTTTTACCAACCTTTATATTTGTAGTATTATGTAACAAGTACACCGTTGGCTGGAAAAGTTACAATGTAAGAATAGGCCGCGAAATCGTAAAATGAATAGTTTTGGCTAGCTAAGTAATATATTTATACTAAAGTAAAAATTTATTCGCATTTAAAATAGCTGTTGTGAAAAGTGTATTTTGAAAGTACACTCGTAACTCAATGTAGCCGTTAACAAGACATTGCCGTTGCGCTACTAGTCACCGTCACTAAGCTGTTTTATATACAAATTTTGGTGACACTTTGATAAGGAAGCAGCGGCCAGTGAATTAATGTTTGATGTGATATACGGCTTTCAATTCATGAGTTTTATATAAACATGTTTGTTGTTTCTAGTTTATCTTCACAAAACAATATTATTAAAAATATCGCCAATGCTTTGGAGTATATATACATAATGTTTTACTGATTTGCTGTAGTTTTAATCTGTCGCTTGCTGTGAAATATGTATATGTGGCATGCAGAAGAAATGAATCAAATTAATGCACTCAAAACTCAACCAGCTCATAGTTTGAATTGACGCTAGGCGAACTCAGTGTAACTAATCTTAGCCAGAGATCCACAAACCAGATAACGACTACCAGTTTTGTTCTCGGGTAAAATTTATCACTCCTTAGTAAATAAAACCTTTTTACATTTACACCAGCTAGCTGTTTTGTTTTTAGCTTAGTGTTTGTTTTTATAGTAGCTACATAAGAGATACATTATATACTAGAAATTGAAAAAGCGTAGGTTGCATAAAAAACAACCGGTGCTTACAAATACTGAATTATTAATTTTTCCGTACTTTCTTGGCCTTTAGAGACCGTATCTTTTTTGTCAAGTAATCGAGAAGTGGAAATCGATTTTTGGAAACAGTCCCAAATTTTTATACCAAAATTCAGCTTAATTTCAACAATACTTCGCACCGTAATATAAGATTGTCTTCAGATTTTACCATATTAATATATAAATCAATTTTTACAAAATATTATTGATGTTTTCGATATAAACCAGTAGAACCTAAAAAATATATTTTGTATTGAATTTTTAGAAATCAGTATTTTAAAGATCACTCTGTCAATATATCAATCTTGTAATCAATTTATTCAAGATAGATAGATAAAAATTTTTCTCAGAAGCGTCCATGAAATGCGGGTTACATAAAAACCAGATTTTGAAGTTTTCATTTGAAACACACTTTGCATTTACTCCATTTATGTTGAGGACCTTCTGACCCATACATTTTGTTTATAATTTGTAAAAAACCCAAATATTCATTACTATTATTATTGAGTTTCCGACTGCAATATGAATAAGATATTTGGCGACTTATTAGTTTACAGCAGAATATGAGACTGCTTTCAGTTCTAGCGATACGTTTGTGCACGCTATGATATAAGCATAAACGAATGACTAACATGTAAATAGATGTAGCATAACCAGCGTGCGATCAAAGATTTACCACTATCAAGGCGTTTGTTACTGTTATCATCTGCGGCGGATCGATCGTTAATGTTATGCGCTACTGGATCTTCATTAAAATTACAAATATGCATCGGTTGTTACTTCTGAAAATTATTTATAGCTAAAATTACGGACATGTGATCGTTTAATAACAAACATATCTGTGGTACGAACGATTGATCGACGGGCTTCGTTTTATTGTGTTGACGCCGCATTATGTTGACTTAAAACATTATGACGTACCGGTAAATCATTTATCATGTGACAATGTACAACTATAAACCGCTTCTATAAGCAGCACGATGGCAGCCACTGAGTATCCATAAACGAGAACTAAATTAACCTTTGCTATATTGTGTATAGTAACAGGGTTGGCATGCTTGTTTTTTGTTATTGGATCACTCGGATAGCCAAAATATTTAGCTTTCAAGGCAGCATAAATTCCATTTTCAACAATAATGCTCCATGTCATTTGAAACGTTGCTTTTAGTAAACTGCTATTATTCCGAGAAATTATGTAGCCCGACAGCTCCGTCGGACTATCGTCCATTGTAACCCCGTGAACGTCTCCTTCAGAGCTAATAAATGAAGCAAAATATAAAGTTCCCGGCGTTTTTAACAATGTCGACCATAGTAGCTCACCTTTGCTAAACTTGAGTATGGAAAGCTCATCTGAGTGCCATACTTGTCGAAGGCGATCGTTACCGAGTAACCAAGACAGTATTAGGCGTTTTCGAGTCGACATATGATCGTCATCATATGTAAGCCAGGTAAATTGCATTTTGCCACCGTTTTGAGGAAATGCATTGGCAGCAATAGCGCGGCGGGTATTGAATATTCTTTCGTTGAACTTAGTGGGCAAAAGTAATGTTGTTAAATTTTGTTTAATCACTTGAACTCCCGCTAGTGCACAAAATTCCCAGACGAGTAAAACAACAAGTATACTTTTAAACGGCAGAACCGATGAGCGCATATTTCGACGTCTAAAATAGAATTGATACTGCGCGTCCAGAAAAGTAGCAAGGGTCTGGAAAGTATTAATGCGTATTCTTGCTGCTGATTGGGATATTAGAAATTTTGAGGAATGTTGTTCTTTGTCACTGATATGCAAGATGGTCGCGTGCTTCCACCCTGCGAGTCCACATAATGATGACATAGCTAAAATTGATGTTATAATAAATGCTGATACGGCACTAAATGCAAGAACTGTCACATTTTCGAGGATAAATGTTCCCAAATCATGAAAACCAGAGCTGAACGGATGAATGCCGGCGCTAAATTTTATGTATTCCGCTGGTGGATTCAGGCAAAATAGTGCACGGCATGTCCCGATAGAACTATGCGATACGGCTGAATGCGATATACTAAGCGATTGTCGTGAAACTTGTTGTAAAACATCATTCGATGATCGACTAATATTGGTAATCTGCGCCGATACCGGAGTTTTAAGTGCTTCTCCAAAGTATTTGTATAATTCAATTTCGAATCCTGCCATTTTGCATTCCATATTTTGTTCTAAGTAGCCGACTCCACATTTTGGGTTGAATAATTTGCCTCCTCTGAGCAATTCAACGCTAACAGTTAGGTTTGTTATATTCATTTTATTTATTGTTTATGTGTTTACAAAAGCTGAAATATTATATAAAAATGCATTGAAATAATCCGCGGTAACAAGGCAAAAATCTAAGCATTTAGGCCTAAAATTAGATGCTAGCGTTTGCTCATTTCTAATACACTAAACACCACCGTCAAACTTTCGGAAATATGAATTCAACGTTTTGGCTCAAATTTTGATCAAAGTTTGACACTAATTTGAAATCGAAAAATGTGGCAAATCGGGATGCTTCTATATTTTTTCCAACATTGTATTTGTATTTTGAGCCCCCAAAATTCCCAAATTAGGAGTTATCTTCTTTTGATATGCTAGAAGCACGCAAATTTCAACAGTGTTCACACTTTCAAATTTGCTCAAAATACCGAAATTGAAAATTTATAGACCCGTTATTTAGCTCTACGTAGCAAAATATCAAACTTACCAATTTGTTGGTACTTGAAAAGTAATAAAATTTGGACAGCTTTTGGTACCAAATTCTTGCAAAGTTAGCCTTTGCGCTATCTCGCAGGGTGCATGACATGTTCAAATGTAGTTTAAAACAACCAAGTCAACGTTTTTAAAGCATTTTAATAACCCATTGTTTAGCCCCAACAAGAAAGTATCCATCGTAGCTAAAATTTTGGAAATTTAATTTTTTTATATTTTTTAAATTTAGTCGTTTAGGTCGAAAAGGCTCCTACGAGAAAAATGTATATCAGTGAAATTTATCCACGTAGTTAAAATTTTGAAAAATTTTTTTTGTATTTTTCAAACTTAGTCGCTTAGGTCGAAAAGGCTTCCATGGGAAAAATGTGTATCAATCAAGCTTATCCATCGTAGTTAAAATTTTGAAAGTGTCGTTTGTTATATTCTTCAAACTTAGTCGCTTAGGTCGAAAAGGCTTCCACGAGAAAAAATGTGTATCAGCAAAGTTTATCCATCGTAGTTAAAATTTGGAAAATTTCAATTTTTATAATTTTCAAACTTAGTCGATGAGGTAAAAAAGGCCTCCACGAGAAAAATCTTTATCAGCAAAGTTTATCCATCGTAATTAAAATTTTGAAAATGTCGGTTTTATATTTTTAAACTTCGAAAAGGCTTCCACTCGAAAAAATGTATATCATTAAAATTTATCCATCGTAGTTAAAATTTTGAATTTTTTTATTTTCAACCTTAGTCGCTTAGGTCGAAAAGGGTTCCACGAGAAAAAAATGTATATCAGCAAAAGTTATCCGTCGTAGTTAAAATTTTGAAAAAAATTTTTTTATATTTTTCAAACTTAGTCACTGAAGTCGAAATCTTCCACGAGAAAACATATATATCAGCAAAATTGTTGCTCCAGGTAAGACGCACACACATTTTTCTGTTCGATGCCTTTGGTAAGAGTTACGCCATACAGCGTTGGGCGACACCAAATGGCCGGAATTATAGTTTCCACCTGGTGCGGGTTTTTTTGAAAATTTGGGCAGAGTCGCTGTAGTAGCACAGCACAAAGCTAGGCCTACAACTAAATTTCGAATAAAAAATGCGAAAATCCATCAATCCAGTGATGACTTAAAAGTGATACTGACAAAGAAAACGAATTTTTCGGGCAGTTAAACGTTTTTAGGGAATCTAGCCTCGCTGCTTTCTCTCCAGTTCAGCAATATTTATAATTTTATAATGCCAGATCGCTGGCAGTGCTATCTTAACAGTTTACGTTAGGTTAATCACGAGAAATTTTAGAATGCTAAATTGAAATTAAGCTATGACAAGAAACTATACGGAACTCTTTTTACTAAAGGTGCGTTCAAATATATATATATAAAATTTTAACCAGAGCTGTGATATCACGTTGTTAGCTAAAAGTTTGAACGTCTGGAATTACCTTGAGTGATGTCTGAACAATATTTTGTAAATAAGTGGAAGCTCAGATGTCAGTATAACATGTTCTTATTAAAAGCCTTTCGTGACTTTACGGCTCGACTATGCGTGTCTATACCTAATAGGAAAAGATATTTCGACGCTAACGTAATAGCATTGACATAAATGTGATTGACAGTATTGTTGAATTAATGGACAAATTTTTCAGAAGTACATTTCCAAAAAATACTTCACGTTACTGCCGGCAATAAATATATACATGTTGGAGTACTTTTAGAATCAACCGCACTTGCTAATATATGCTGAAGATATTTTATTATCGTATTGAGACCTACTGTCGTCGAAACAGTTTGTAAAAGTAAATTAGTAAAGCTAACGTAATATATCCTTGTTTTGCATTGTTGCCAAGCTATTCGACAAACTCGCTAACTGTCTTATGGTAGTACAGTTTTTGCTGTATTTTTGTCGAAATCGGTGGGCTGTGCAATATATTATGAGCATCGGCACGCTTCATTGCACAGTCCTACTGTGGTCTTTAAAGTCATTTTTTACAAAGTGTAAAATGTAATTTAATGTAAGAATATGTAATTTAATGTAATTTTATTACGAAGTCCGCTAACGAAGTGAAGTTGTAAATGAAACCGTTTCAGATCCATACGACCACATTTGAGGTAAAACGTTATTATGACATTACAACAGTCAAGTTTACTACTGTTGCTTAGTCGCAAACGTGGTAAACTTCTAACGATTGATTTGATGATACCTATTTCATGTGCATTCTTTTCTGATCATGTGGATGCCCAGGATCCCGTCTCGACGCTCGTTGTTTATTATGTTCTATGGTGACTGTTGTTGAACGTAGCCAAGTCAAATTTTCATACAAAAGGAATTGCCGGGGTCCTTGTGGGAAACCAATGGGCTGTCAACAAACCCAAACTGCGATTTATTATTTCTATGCTTTACAGAAATTTATTCATATGCATCCTTTGTCTATGATTATGTAGAAACAGAATGCATTAAATCAGTGCTGCCCTAGCACTGTATACCACTGTGACGCATTTCTTGTAGGAAAATAAAAATCTTGAATTCAAGTCCCAAAATGTCAAATTTTGTTGCACTTTCCGACGGGAAACAGTTGCTATAAATTTATTCATATTGTGTCTACAACATTAAATAAACTACTGGTTTTGTTGTCAGTCTATATAAAAATATAAATGTTCAGTAGCGAGATATCACTTCTGTAGCATAACAAGCAACTCATTTCAATAGCCATGACTCGTGCCTCTTGACGATGGCCGGGACAACTGCATTCTCATATGGCGGTCTCAATGCACTCCGATAATAGTGTGCAATTCATTCAATGGAGACGGTTTTATCGCATAAACCACGGTAAATTTTGCATTTAGTCGAAAAAGTTTGGTTTGGGATTTTTTTAAGCAATTGTCACTATTCAGAGATAGCTCAACGAATGTATCAAAATTTCGTTCAAAAAATAAACAGAAATAAAAAAACATAAAAACAAAGGAAAAACATCAAAACAACATAAAAATCATAGCGTCACATGACATAAGGTTATAAAACATGTCTCTAGTCTACATTGCCTGCATAATTATGTTAAAAATCTATATTTCTGCAAAATGTAAGGTATAAGTGTTGGTTAATTTTTTTGCATGAAACGTTTGCCAGTTAAGCGTCGAAATAGTACTTGTTTTATTTATAATAACTGAGAGCAATTTCAAATGTTAAATATTGAAGTTTCAGTTTTGATAGTCAAGCAATAAATTTAACGTCAAGCTTTTACACGTTATTAGCTACAACAAACTCTGTTTAGAATTTTTTAGTAAATAATTCTCATTCCGGTTTGATAAAAATTGTGTTGCGGTTTCGGCAAATCCAAGAAATCTTCAGTAACTGGAATTTCGGCTAACATTTTATTTCGACTTTTGTATATTTCTTGTTGTCGACGTCCAAACGATAAATTTTGTTACAGTTGTCGATTCTCTTTCATAACTACAAAAGTTAATGGTAAGATTTGTTCATTCCGGTCAACGTAGTTATATATTTATCTTAATCTTATATTACAAATAATACCCGATGGCTGCTTACGGCAGTTGTTTGACCTAGTTGTTGTGCAGCAACGCACAATAGCTTTTATTTTCACGAAAGCTCATGGACAGAGAACAAAAGAAGTCGATATTCGACCGCAAACTACTGTCAATTTTTCTTAGCCTAAACTTTTCCGATGGGTCATCGGTCGTTCAGTGACTCTTTACACTGTCCATAAGCAGCTAGTCTGTTGCTTAAACATGAAAAATTCGAGCAATAAACTGTATGATGGCTATTGTATATTTCCGAATTCGATATTACAATCCGACACTTGACTGGTACCGAAAACATCGTCGCCAATTGCCTTTCGCGCACAATGGTTTCTCAACTTCAAGCCACGCCGACGATCGATCAAATCGCATATGCCTAATTCTAGGATCAACATCGGAAACGATTTTCGAGACAACCCGGCCTATCCGACGATAGTCTGTCAACAGCAAACAAACCTGGAAGGAAAAAGAATTGTCCATTCCTGCTGACAACATTTCAGCAACGCCTATTTGCCTCGTTCCACAGCCTCTCACATGCATGCTACCGACCGACGTTGGCTATGGTTAGCCCAATCATATGTTTGGCCGGGTATGAGAAAGTACATCTACACTATGATCAAAATTTGCTAGGATTGCCAAGCCGCGAAAATCAATCATCATACCAAATTCATACCCACTAAGGAAGCGTTTCACAAGATTCACGTTGACATCGTTGCTCCGGTACCGCCGAGCGACGGCAAGCGATATATCGTCACAATGATAGATCGGTATTCTCGATGGCTCGAATTGCTGTCCGTCAGCAACATTTCAGCATCTAAAGTTGCCGACGCACTTGAGACAAAGCACCATCTGTTTATCGGATTTGAAATTGACACTTAAGAGCACAATATTGTCTCGAAACAGTAAGATGTGTACGGATTCGGTTGTTATATTCGTCAAATTTTGTCCATGTCTGCGCATAGTACAGTCACTGTATATATATATATATATATGTCTTTTGTACTCAATTTTCTGGCAGTGTTATGTTTTGTTATTTCAGGCCATTTATGAATTTGTTGTTAATCCTGTGCAAGCTAAAGCGTGTCGGGCGATGTTTCCAGAATACGTGCCGGAGAGTCACTTTTAAGGCCGACTGCATATCCTGCCTCAAGCAGTTGTGAACTGTTAGAATTGTAATATGTATGTAAGCCTTCAACATTGTATACATTGCAATGAGGTAGTCAATCAGAGTTAAACTCCAGCAAAACTACGTCTAAAATGCGTGGGGCTATACTTTCATAAATCGATAACTCAACGTGAGACTATGCCAATTATGTTTTATTAGAATTGTTTCTATTCGCTATTTGATATAGTTTGTCGTAATGTACTTGTTATACACGTCTTGCGGTATCTGTACATAATTGTAAACTCATTTGTACGAAGTTTTAAATTAAGTGCATTAAAAATTTCATGTAGGTTGTGTATCACATTCATTCGTCATCGACATGCTAAACTTTTGTTTTGCCATATATGACACATTGTACTTGTTTACTGAACCGTTTTTCTTAAGCATTCATGAGACACTTTAGGCTAACGTCAAAAGAATTCTGAGAACTTCGTCATATACTGATGGTTGTTTCACTTATGGTTGCAATTTAATTTTGTCGGAGACATAGTCAAACCAGTTTTGACTATATTGCTTAACATTTTTGTGGAGAAAGTTATTTGAAGCCGCAAGCGATCATCTGTGGTTCGTGACATTCAGTTACTGAGTATTTGCCTTCATAGTGTACTACCAGGTGCAATGGTTAATTATCTTGAAAGAATACCTTACATAGTTTTTATACGAATTTTCTGATGCGCTGCGCATTGTTCCCCATTCATGTCATTGTAATCAAGAATAAATTAGAATAATAAAGGAAGAAAAGCTTTAGAATTATGGTATTATAATCCTGTTTTCGACTGTAAAATTTTAATTGCCTGTTCTAACACAGGGTTTATGTGCTACGATGCATTGATCTACAGATTTTTTTACGATTTTAGCTAATGTTAAAAATTTAAAGTTTTGGAGTTTCCATCAAAAGTTGTTTCGTTGAGTCTTTTTAATGATATTTCATAAATAATCCTTTCATATTCTGATAAGTAGTTGTGCATTGATCGTATAAACTTTAATTTAAGCTACTAAAAGTTACACCGTACATAAGATCATATTAACACCGGTTTGAAATTTGGGTTGCACTCTGCAGCGATTTGTTTCAGCATTAAGCGTTATGTCCTGTGTTGATATTCTTTTAAAAGACAAGTATTAAATATTTCATTTATCTTTGTGTGTTCACCCCAAGTTCATACAGATATTAGCTCATCAATAAAACTATGATTCTTTCAAATATACTGTAGCCTCTAATATGTACATAAATTATTAGTAGGAGATGCTTTTTATGTATCGACGGCGGGCCATCTCGTTCAGATATTTTTCAAAAGACAGAAAATTTGCAAGATGTAGTTTGCCATTTTATTAATGGGTACATTTATCGAGTGAAATAGATTATTAGGTTTTTGCTTTGAGATACAATATCCTGTTATCTAATTATAGTATAGACTACTAAGACGAAATTTTTATTGCATCGCTTGCAAGTCACAAACAGACAGGCGCAAATGTCTAGATTTTTTTCACAGAATCATAGAATGACGTATAGAGATAAATCCTTTTTGTAATCAAGAGTTGGACAACACATTTTTCGGGCCAAAATTTGTTCCGATTATTCCTGCTAACTTGGTAAGAAGTAAAGGTATTAGGTTACCTATTTCGCAGTGTTTGTCATAACCCAATAAAGGTATGATAATCCTATAAACCGAACAACGGTCCATATGACAATTGTGTCAAAACCGCATGTTTTGGAGAAAACCCGTGCGGATGCGGCTGGCTGCCTTTTAAAATTGTTATAGCCTTGATGTTTTCTATCCGTAGGTCGGTTTCAATACTGGCTAACCTTATAATATCCATGTTAGTTTTATTCTCAAAGTTTACTGCAGCTTACTAAGAAAATTTGAGCCTGCTACGTTTTGTGTAAGTAGCTTTTCGTTTTCTTCTCAGTGACGTACATTCTAGTGGTGTTGGCATAGGTTTAGAAACTCTCAACTTTATGTTTTAGAATTCCTACGACTCATAGTCTAAATTTGCTCTTCGATTTTTTGAATATGACATTTTTAAGTCAGCAGGAATCAGAATCTTTTCTAGACGTCACTATGGATTCGGAATCTGTGCTATACGTTAACAATTCTAACAGAATGTTGGAATCGATGTGCTACCTGATATTATGCCATTTTAAACGTCACATTATAGACTTAAACTTAGTCACAGACTGGTCTAGTAAGTAAAGCTAAAGCTGGGTTACATATATGTATACATAATAAATTGTCTCTATATATAAAAGGAGAGGGATTTTCCTCTGTTTATTATTTGTCTGAATGTTTGTCTTTGATTTCTGTCAGAAGTATTATAGATACACCCCAACCCATACCTATTATGAATCAACAAGGTCCAATTTACGTTCTAAACATATTTTTAAACCCCCAGGGGGTATAGTTTCGGGGCTAGTTAATTATGCATTAGCTTAAGTACTGAGTTAATTGGTATACTTTTGTATGCATACATTAGCGCAGTCGTTCGGTAGGCGACGCTTCAGTAGGAGGACGCGCAGTCGTTTAGTAGGCGACGCTTCAGTAGGAGGACGGTGTTCTATTCCATCGAAGACCGTGTTCTATTCAACCGCTTTTCAGCAGGAGAACCACGTTTTATGCCACCGCTATGCAAGCGTTTTTAATTAGCCTCTAGAGTAGCATTTATATAGTTATTTAGTCATTTACTGTTACTCAGAAATGTAACCTTCACGTAATCATTATTATGTGATGACGCAATTATTTTACAAATCTCTTTATGAAGCAACGTTTCACTCTTCCACAATTCATTCACATTTCGCGCACTATTTTAGAATTCCTTTAACAAAATGCCAAGAGGACGAAAAGGTGGTGATTTGGGTCGATCCACGGCGGCTTTTGCCGCTAAGCGTCTATCCAGAGACAATGTGAGTCAATTTAATTAATCAAATTCATGTCAAATAATCAGTCAATTAATGTAATATAATTTAATTTTTTCAAAGTATTTTTTACTTAATCTCTTTTTTCGTGGACATAAAGTGCGATAGTGTAGTGCAATGAAAAGAATGAGTACTGTGCTATCTGAATAAGATAGGTAACACCCTCCTTTGATTGTTTTTACCCTTCGCTGCTCACGTTTCTCCGTCTTTTGGTGTAGTAGAGGATACAAGCGGTAAGAACCCAAATCACCCAAGCATACTGCAACACAGTTTTTCTACCAAGTTTCAAGACGCCGGAGTTACATTTGTGTGGGTAAACACTTTATGATGAGTAATGTAGTATAATAGAGTAAGTTTGTATATGGGCTTTGTGTAAATGTTGTGTAGTCTAAATATACGGATGCGCATAATTATTACGACTGAATCGAAACTCATGTTTTAGTTTTTAGAGTCAACACACGAAATCGTTTTTCTCTTTTAGTTTTTTTCCCGTATGCTACGTCCGTCGATCATTTATTCGGCGCAGTCCAACATACTTTTAAATTATTTTTTCAAAATGCAGGACGTACTTTTTGGATGGAGATTTGGGCTAACACTTTATCATGAATAGATAGATGACTGTACATTAGTTGACTGTATAAGTCACGTTTATACCTAAGGGTAAACTTAATTTTTCTTTTTTTGATAAGTAGGTAGATGACTCTACATGAGTTGACTGTATAAGTCATGGGTATACCTAAATGTCAACTTAAATTTTCTTTTTTTAATTTTTTTCCTAATGCCAAAAACATATTTTACATTGCGGGGAAAGTGCACAGCTTCCGCTTCTTGCTGTCGATGCGAGGACGTGGGTTCGACATTGGCACTTTAATTCATAACTGCCTTCGACAAATCCATCGCATGGTTGGCTGAGTTGAGAACACTGCTTTAAATCTCAATTCACAAGCGTCGTTGAACTGGCCGGATCTCACATAATACCGCGCGAACTACATTCGGACATTACATTTACGGAGGGAGGTGCGAGAAAGAAAGCAATATTAAAAATACAACAAACATTTATGACAGTCCTGTGTAGTAAAATTGTCACATGATAAGAGAGAACACATTGTAGGTCATAATTTGTGTATTAACCGAATGATTTTTGCGTGCTTAAAAAAGAAACCAGAGTTCATATGGTCTGTCTGTATGTAAGTGCTATATACTATTGCCTGAACGAAAGCTTGGTATTGGTTAACAATGAAGAGAACGACTTACAGCTTGATTACAAATGATTGCCAAAGTTATTCCGCTCTTCTGAATGAAATCTGATCAAAGTTGAGCTTTAGCGAAGAAACTTCTGGCCAATCAAAAATTCAGCAAAACATTTTTACTATATCCACATTAATTTTAGTTTGACTGTTTGGTCCGGACCGTGCGGACATTTCATTATAATGGCATTTTTATTACACATGCATTTGCCGCCGAGTTTAGCCTAGGTAGGAGCAACCAGTAATTGTTCCTTTCGTGCTACGTAACGTTCGAGTAAAGTAACAATTGTATCAGTAATATATGATTTTTAGTGGCTGAGCAAACTAGAAATATGCATGGGGAAAGGAGATCCAAATAGTCTCCTGGAATATAACGGTTTTGCAATGGCTTTGCTGGTTGTAGAAGCGAAATTCGGGTAGCTGCAATTCTATGTTTATTATTGCCCCATCCGCTCTGTTTATTGCTCCTAATTATATTTTATCCGCCCTAAATTATTATGACTAGAATATCTCTAGCGTTTCAAACCTCTTTCGGACAATCGGAAAAATAGGTCAAACGAAATCAATGTAATGCAGGACACTTTTGTTAAAACGCGTCCGAATGATTTAGCGAGCTGTACAATTCCACCAATCACCAATGCAGATGGTCAACTGCCACCGGCACCTGAATCTTTATACATGGAGTCACTTTTGTTCTAAGCAAATTAATGATGCCCCTAACGTATAAAATCGTTATGGGGCTAACATGGCGCTAACAAAAAGGTGGTTGAAGATCTTGAAATGCCGACTCTTTAATGGTATGAATTGATAAAGGATTAATTCATATGCCAAAGTCGATACTACTGTAGTTTCGCAAATGTTAACGTGCAGAACTATAGGAGCATAGATCATAGTATAGCAGGCTTCAAGTTTTGCATATGACTCCAAGATTGTAGAAACCCATCGAAGCACCTATTTAATTTGACTACTCCACTGTGTATATATTTGTATCTATGCGTATGGGTAATATGATTTTCAACTACAGCATTAGTTGTTGGTTAGAAAGTTAACCTGGTCCACACAACTGCTTCAAAATGATTAATAAAGCATAAATCAATTCACGTCCGGTTGAATTTTTGCTTGAGGTATATCAAAACCAAATTACTGACACATAATTTTATGTAAATCCAAGAGCTACGCGATTGCTCAATTTGTGACGTCATATATAATAAACGTGTATATATATTTCAATCATGCCAGCAGTGTGCTATTTTTTGGTAAACAAGTTACCTATGTTGTGTGTACGTAATAATATGCAGGTTCATTTGGAAAAACTTGGTCTCTGGTAAGCTAATGTGGCCCGTACGATTGCACTGGTATAATTCGATTACATTTAAAAATTTAGCATTCGTTTGCCGCGGAGTAGGGCTTAACAATTAATACTGTTGTATAAATGGTTCTCTGGTGACGAATATCTCAAATCTATGTAGTTTTGTTTGTTATGTTATGCAAATAATTGTTTGTATCGTGAATAATGTTATATTAAGCAATATTATGTTATATTAAGCAATATAAAATACAATAATCGCAAATAATGTTATATTAAGAACATATTGACTTTTTGTACGTGCAACTGTGCACGAATTAATAATTTTGTAATGCAACACGTGTTTGTGTACAACTATGTTGATTAGGTGCTTTGTTAGAACCTTGGCGTAAATTTGCTCTGCTCGTTAGTTTAAGACCAAGGCCATCCGTTCAACTATTAGCCGGCAGTCACACATATCCCTTGTAACGCACTTTAAAAATATATATAGCACCAAAGCTTAGGATTTTATGTCTTGCTACGGTTTTTCATAAGTCTTAGTCAAACCATAGAGATTTTGGAAAAAATCTGAAAGATGACGTATGAGATATCACGTTATCTAAAACTGATAATGTTTTACACTATTTTTGAAATTGTTCTCGATTTTGAATGATTTTGGCTCAGCAACTGAAGATTGGGTATTCAATTTACCCGAGTAGGTACGCTGTTAACTTCTGATTTATTATTTATTTGTAAATTTATTTTAAACAAGTTCCCAATCTCATTACGTACTCGGTCGAAGGTCGGGTATATTTCACATACTGGCGTTACACAATATATATCGAGTTTCTTGTTTATAGCATACTTTCAGCTTAGATCGAATTAAATATTGAGACAAACTGATTCTATTCTTTTCAATATTTAAACTTTCTTAAAACTGTTGACCTAGTAATATTTTAGTGATCTAGTATCTTTTAACACAGGGATATTTTCATGAGACAGTCTTTGCAGAATTGCTTAAATTGCGGACGACCTCCCAAAATTCGAACATTGTCAATTCGTTTCCCATCCAGTTGCAGTTTTCGCTTCGCATAGCGAAGTATACGTTATTTGTTTTGTAAGAAAACCGATCGTTTCCTAATAAAAGTCGTATTAAAGTGTTCGTAAAACTGGAACCTATCTCTGCCTCGCTCTAGATTTGATCTGAAGAAGTACTATCTTAGTAGTGCGATTATAGAGTGATCTAACGTATCCCGTTTTGTGGAAATTTGTTGCTGATTAAGATGCGGAAATGATCAAGCTTTTTCCGAAATTAACTTCGTAAGCCTAACAACTCTTATATCCAACATTGTTTTAAGCGTTAAACACTTAAAAATACTATTGCGTTGTCTGTTGAATGTTCTTACAAGTTAATTATTGGTAGTATATTACCGATATATAAGCTTTACAATGAAGCCTAGTGGATTTGATTTGCCAAATGGTCAAAATATATATCGTTATTACTATTTGTCTAGCAACAAAGACTCTGGTCGTAAAGCTGTTTGTATGTTTATTTCTATCATTATCGTTTTTTATACCTACCTCGTATATGACCATATGTGTATATAAATACGGTGATTAGCGTATATTGATGTGTGTACATATGCATATTATTGTAATATATTTCAGTTGGCGGTTTTTGTCCGGCTAGATTTAAAATCTTAAAATATATATTTCGTGATTCTTGCTGTACAGATTAAGCGGTCGCCAACATCAAAATATATTAAAATTTGCTCGTGCGGAAGTTACAGTTTCTGGGATAACACTTTTAAAATGAATTTATTAAACGTCAAATCACGTTGGTATGAAATTCGCAAACTTTACTAAAGAATTAAAACTTATTGTTGCAACTAAAGCTCATAAACATGAAACAATATAAATATTGAAGTTCGTGATAGGATTGTTATAACTTTAATTATGTCAGATACTCATTGGGGGCTCATTATGAAAGTGCTGATCTACTGGTGTTATTTTACGACCAAACAATTTTCTTTGTAATTTAAACATTATGGTGGGCACACTGGTGCTTCTATACAGCGTTGTTGACTGTGTTGCATGTAACAGAGAGCACGTTGGTGCTTCTATGCATGAGAGCACATTGGCGCTTCATGTGCAAATGAGTTTGAAAAAACTTTGGTGCTTCAATTGCACTTGAGAGTACCTCGGTGCTCTAGTTGAGTACCTGTGAGAGCACATCGGTGCTTCTGTTACTTTCCATTGAGAGCACACCGGCGCTCCAGTTGCAATATTGTGAAAGCAAGTTGATGCTTCTATCTGAGAATTTAATGAGACAACACTGGTGCTCAGATCATACGATGTCTCTTCTTAACTCGATAAATAGATAACATACGTATGTCTTTGCGAGCGATAATTTACTGGTGCTTGTAGAAATTTAGTATTTGTCCGCTACATATATTATATATTCATATATCTAAGGATAAGCATTGGATCATGCTATCCCTCTTCTTATTTCAATCAATTCATATATTTATACATTTATTTTGATTGTACTGTGCTGTTGTTGTCGTTATCTAATTGGTAAGGTAGTAACGAGTCTGACCTCAAATCCTGAGTGCTACTTCTGAGATTAACTAAGTCAAATCCCGCAATTGAGATTACATAGGTCTTTGAGTTCGTTGGGTTTGCATTTACTTTATTTTTTGTTAAACCCACGCCTAAGATTACCATCATTACACACTAGCCAACGTATGGATATCGTGATTTGTAGTTGGTCGAAGCATCGCTACCGACAGGGAGCACAATTCGAATCTGCCTTATGGAACGACTTAATGACGAAGTTGGGCATCAAACGACAGCGTACAACGGCATATCATCTGCAGTCGAATGACGCTATGGAACGTTTCCACCTTACGCTGAAGAATGCTTTACGCGCACGCTGCTCAGGTTGCGAACGGGTCCGTAATATCCCGTTCTTTCTTCGACATTCAAGGCACAGTTGACGATGCAGGACTGGCAGCGACACAGCTTACGCTGGGATGTCGCATTCAACTTCCTGGATCATTGCTCGACTACTCAAACGATCCACATTCAATGACGTTCGCGCAATATTCTAACGATTTGCAACAAACTATTCATGCCATAAAACCGCGTGATACAACAAAGATCCGCACAGTTTGGCCAAAGCAAAGTTCGTTTGTATTTGAAACGAAACAGCGCACAACCCGCACTTCACTAGTCACAGGGCGAAACAAGCAAGGATTGCGATGCCTCTTCAACGCCATCGGCATCGTACAAAATCGATACGTTCGATTAGGTAGTCTGGGATAATTTTATTGGTTATTCTTGGTGGCCGACGTTCAAATTTTCTCCAACAGGATCGCTCGAGGGCAAACGTTTACGTTCCGACGAAGTTCTGATGAATTTCTTTTGTCTTGCCTGATTTGCCGTAACCAAGCGCATTCATATTCGGCGATACGATTCGACCAAAGAAGGTGATATCAAACTTCGGGGCGTCCAAGGAAACAATTATCGAAGCCAACCACAAGTTGTAACGTATTACAGCAGGAACAAGCACTAACGCAGTATGTTACCGTGCACCCTCAGTTGTCCACAGCTCTATTGTTCGAGTCTGCTTTGTGCCTATGCAATGTGAACGACGCCCACTCCCTATACAAATTGGTCCGATTCGCTGCGGATGCAAGTCGACTATCCGAGCTCCGCTGTCGTAATGGGTGCTTATATAGCAGCTCAAAAACAGTTCTGTTCAAGCTGCTTTCGAAACTAATTTGAAAACTACGAAACTGGTTCCTATTTTTCAGAACCTGACATTCATTAACTAATTTGCTTATATTAAAATCTTGCCTATGTAAGCAAGACCATACTTGGCTTTGCGACCTAGGCGTATTTTCTGCCATTATAGTCAGTCGTATACGGCATTATCGACACGTTTACTATACTGTGTTTTCCTTTATTTTGAATAAATGTTTCATTGTTTTCTTGTTCGTCCGCCAAAGGAAGTAACATCAACTTGTCTTACAGTGGCATGCCCGATGCACCGATTTGGAAATAGTGGCATGACAGTTGCCTATTTAGTAGACGATATCACGGAAGTTGCATTGGCATGTTGGTATTGGCATGCCAGTTGCACTAATTTGTAAATAATGGCGTGGCGATACCTCTAAACAATATGTAACTCACATGCTGGGATCAGCAATTTGAAGCATTTTACATGCAAGCTTCCAAAAATGTGCGTAGTGAATACATACAAAATGATGTGAATGCTGCATGACTGCTGTAGGCGTGTCAATAATAGTTGTTTTTGCTTTTTAACATCAAACTTCCTTGCTTGAAATATTGTTTTCGCAGTTGTGCGTATAGTCGACGTATAAGGAAGCACATTACCCAACGCACTCATATTAGGGATTTTTTACATCATCAAACATCAGGTTAAAATGATTATGTACTGATATGAAACTGATATATAAATACATACTATCCTGCTATGCCAGCGATATCTCAGAGCTAAAAACTGTCGAGCTATCGATTTATGAGTCGCAGAGAAGAAGAGCTGTACTGTGTGTCTCGTGTCAATCCTATTTGTGTATTCTGTAAAGTATCCAAACTTGTTACCTCAGTGTTTCAAGTTTCGATCCTATTTGTGTATTTTGTAAGTTGCACAACCTTGATAGGTGACTGCCATATCGCATCTTTGTTGCGATCCTTTATTTGGTCATTCTGTAGGCCTTGCATCGTTGTCATCACTTTGTTACTTTTATAAAATACCGGGGCTCAGGTCGCGACCATTTTGTGCATTCTGTCAAGAATGTAATATTGTCATCACATCGCTACCCGAGTATCCTAAATACCGTGTCTCTGATTGTGATCGTGTTTGTGTATTCTATAGAGTTTGCATGTGTTTTTGCCATTTTATACTATACTCCATACAAGAACAAGTATGGTATCGCAAAAAACAAAAAAAAACAAAATAAAACACTTAACAGTATATCAATACTAGCAAACTTACATATCCCGTATCCCTTAATTAATTGTATTTGTTGTAACATGATATGGACCTTCGTATGTGAACACACAGCAAAAAACACAATTCAGAAACGTATTTCTTCAATTATATATCGGTACCAGTTGCAGTAGTAACTTGGCTATAGGGACAGTAGCCAGCTTTGGTTTATTTATACTAATTATATATAGGCTAAAAACATCAGTTGTTTGTTTGCCAGTGAAGTAATAAAATATAAAACTGATATTTTGGGTCAAGAAAGTTGGGGTATCTATATAAATGCAATCAACGGGGATAAGCCTCACCTTTGTGCTTGCATCTGGAATCAAAATTATTTACAACTGACTTTTATAACTGAGTAAATGTCTTAGGAAAATGTTGATCATATTACGTTAGGAAATGCAGTTATCATAATCGAACGTATAAAATTCATTAGCCAATTATTTAGAAATCATATAATGGAGGTTGTGCGACTTCAATCTGCACAGATAAATCAAATTTGCTTGTTTTGAAAGCGCTTCGACGTGTAAAACCCCATCATGAATACCTTGTTGATTCAGTTTGATACTATTTTTGCGCATAATCGGCGATTTTGCTAGCATCAATATTCAAAATTATTTACAACTGACTTTTATAACTGAGTAAATATCTTAGGAAAATGTTGATCATATTACGTTAGGAAATGCAGTTATCATAATCGAACGTATAAAACTCATTAGCCAATTATTTAGAAATCATATAATGGAGGTTGTGCGACTTCAATCCGCAGAAATAAATCAAATGTGTTTGTTTTGAAAGCGCTTCGACATGTAAAACCCCATCATGAATACCTTGTTGATTCAGTTTGATACTATTTTTGTGCATAATCGGCGATTTTGCTAGCATCAATAGTCAAAATTATTTACAACTGACTTTTATAACTGAGTAAATATCTTAGGAAAATGTTGATCATATTACGTTAGGAAATGCAGTTATCATAATCGAACGTATAAAACTCATTAGCCAATTGTTTAGAAATCATATAATGGAGGTTGTGCGACTTCAGTCTGCAGAGATAAATCAAATTTGCTTGTTTAGAAAGCGTTTCGACATGTAAAACCCCATCATGAATACCTTGTTGATTAAGTTTGATACTACTTTTGTGCATAATCGGCGATTTTGCTGTTAGGCCAGTGTGCAAACGCCTTTTTACTTTTAAGGATTCTCTGAATGCAAGTGAGCTATTTCTCGACAAGCATTTATTACCCGCTAACTAATTTTCAATTTAGCGCATAGGTGTGCAAGATCCATCGGATCAACAGGGGAAGACGTGGGGGAATTTTTGGAAAAGGTTTAATTTTTGCCGATTTTGCCCAATTTTTGGTCAATTGTCTCTATGTATAGCGCTCCGGCACACGGTGGGTGTCGCGGATGATGTCGTGACTTCACTGGGCGCTATTATGGCTTCAGCAAGAGTTCATTATAATAATTTGTTTGAATCGCAAAAAAAGTTGCCCTATCAAAGGAACCTCCGCATATTTAAAACTATAATAATACGGTTGAATCGGAAATAACTTGATCAATGACAGGAAGTTCACATATTTAGGACCGTATTAATTTGTCTGAATCACAAAAAACTTAACCCATCAAATGAACTTCCACATTTTGTAGACATAATAATTTGTTTGAATCGCACAAAAGCTTGCCGATAGTTACTACTCTATATGATTCTATGTTGAACGCTCTATTAAGTTTTCAGCAGACGTATACATTCTTGCATTATAGCCCACCTTAAACTAAATTACAAGTGAATTAGGCTGTTTATAAATTAGCTTGAAAATGTTATTTGACGGCATCAGAATATATCTAATTTCACAATCATCTAAGTAACGAATACTGCATAAGCGCTAAAGTTACAAATGGCAGTTACGGCAAAATAATGCTAAACTCTAACATTATATCGATTATGACAACATGAAACTTTCCGATATTGAAATCAGATTATAGTGTTAAGATATCCCGAAATATGAAAAACGATTCGCAACTCTTTTTTAAATAATTCATATTACATTATATGCAGCAATTGAGCCCAGAAAGATATTATGTTTAGTCAGTTCATGCATTCAATTATTATAATGAATTGATATATCATTGTAATTAATAAACTCAAATTAATACCAAATTTATTTCTGATATAAATTTTGGTGCTAGCACAAGACTCCTGTTACCAACCCCATTATTATTTGCATTAGGATAAATTTCAATGTATTGTAGATATGTGCGGATTTCCTAAGGAGCTCCAATATAACGTCGTACAATGGCCGGTTAGGGGGGGATCGCGGCCATCCCAGGGGTGTGACCCCCTGGCTGGCCGAATTTTCCTAGATAGGGTCGGTCGTGAGGACTTTTTTTGGTCTTCGCAGCCATATTTTTCGCCTACGAGGTCAGTTTTTGCACTAGGGTCCGGCCTAAAAACTCGTCGAGACGCAATAAAAATATTATTAATAGCCACATGATGTATTTGTGTATTTACACTAGCATCAACATATATATTTATATAGTATATATATACCACGCATATCATTGTCGCAAACAAAAAAGCTTTCCACAAATTTACGGCCGCACATGCACCTCTAGCAGCAAGCAGGCGCAATTGGCGCAAGCTTTTGCACTAACAAACTACTTCGAAACTCGTCGAGACGCCAAGCCCCCTTCTTAGGGGGGTGCTGCGCCCCAACCCCAGGGGGGGGGGTTACCCCCCTGGCTTTTCGGCCTCGGGGGGGGGGGGGGGGGGTCCGGACATGTATGGTACAAAGCCTTACCGCTTTATGGTTGTTAGATACTGCCATAGTAGCGTTCGTCAATTAATGAAGAATTCGTAATATTTTAAAAGCATACTTGCGGCTATGAAGTGGCAGAGTGGACTCACGCACACCATTCCATTTCGAGTCTTTTGGCTGCGATGGAAAAGCGTTCCTCAATTAATGAAGGAATAGTAATATCTTAAACGCAGAATCGCGGCTATGAAGTTACAGAGCGGATTCACGCACACCATTCCATTTCGAGTCTTCCTGCCGCGATGGAACACCGTTCCGCGATTAATGAAGGAATCGTAATATCTTAAACGCAGAATTGCGGCTATGAAGTGGTAGAGCGGATTCACGCACATTATTCCATTTCGAGTCTTCCTGCTGCGATGGAAAAGCGTTTCTCAATTAATGAAGGAATCGTAATAACTTAAACGAAAGACTCGCGGTATGAAGTGGCAGAGCGGACCCATTTCGAGTCTTCCTGCTGCGATGGAAAAGCGTTCCTCAATAAATGAAAGATTCGTAATATTTTAAACGCAGAATCGCTTCTAGGAAGTGGCATAGCGGATTCACGCACATCATTCCATTTAGAATCTTCCTGCTGTGATGGAAAAGTGTCTCTCAATTAATGAAGGAATCGTAATATCTTAAACGAAAGACTCGCGGCAATGAAGTGGCACTTGGCCGTATATGCTAATTAGTTAATTAATTAATTAGCTAATTAGTTAATTTTATCCAAATTTTAAAAGCGGATTCACGCACTCCTTTTCGCGTCTTCCTGCTGCGATGGAAAAGCGTTTCTCAATTCATGAAAGGATCGTAATATCTTATGCGCAAGACCTGCGGCCTTTTAAGTGGCTGAGCGGACTCATGCACACCATTTTATTTCTAGTCTTCCTGTTGCGATGGAAAAGTGTTTCTCAATTAATGAAGAAATCGTAGCTTAAACGCAATACTCGCGGCTATGAAGCGGCAGCGCGGACGCACGCACACGATTCCATTTCGAGTTTTCCTGCTGCGATAGAAAAGCGTTTCTCAATTAATGAAGGAATCGCAATATCTTAAACGCAAGAGTCGCGGCTATGAAGTGGCAGAGCGAACTCACGCACACTATTCCATTTCGAGTCTTCCTGCTGCTATGGAAAAGCGTTCCTCAATTAATGAAGGAATCGTAATATCTTAAGCGCAGAATCGTGGTTATGAAGTGGCAGAGCGGATTCGCGCACACTATTCCATTTCGAGTCTTCCTGCTGGATTGTAAAGTTTTTCTCAATTAATGAAGGAATCATAAAATCTTAAACGCAAGACTCGCTTCTATGAAGCGGCAGAGCGGACTCACGCACACTATTCCATTTCGAGTCTTCCTGCTGCTATGGAAAAGTGTTTCTCAATCAATGAAGAAATCGTAGCTTAAACGCAATACCCGCGGCTATGAAGCGGCAGAGCGGACGCACGCACACCGCTCCATTTCGAGTCTTCCTGCTGTGATAGAAACGCGTTTCTCAATGAATGAAAGAATCGCAATATCTTAAACGCAAGAATTGCGTCTATGAAGTGGCAGAGCGAACTCACGCACACCATTCCATTTCGAGTCTTCCTGCTGTTACGGAAAAGCGTTCCTCAATTAATGAAGGAATCGTAATATCTTAAGCGCAGAATCTCGGTTATGAAGTGGCAGAGCGGATTCACGCACACTATTCCATTTCGAGTCTTCCTGCTGGATTGTAAAGTGTTTCTCAATTAATGAAGGAATCGTAATATTTTAAATGTATACTCGAGGTAATGAAGTTACAGAGCATGCTCACGCACACCATTCTATTTCCGAGTCTTCCTGCGGAGATGGAACAGCGTTCCTCAATTAATGAAGGAATCGTAATATCTTAAACGCAGAATCGCGGCTATGAAGCGGCAGAGCGGATTCACGCACACTATTCCATTTCGAGTCTTCCCGCTGGATTGTAAAGTGTTTCTCAATTAAAGAAGGAATCATAATATCTTAAACACAAGACCCGCGGCCATGAAGCGGCAGAGCGGAATCACGCACACTGATCCATTTTGAGTTTTCCCGCTGGATTGTAAAGTGTTTCTCAATTAATGAAGGAATCACAATATCTTAAACGCAAGACTCGCGGCTATGAGGTGGGAGAGCGGGCTCACGCACACTATTCCATTTCGAGTCTTCCTGCTGCGATGGAAAAGCGTTCCTCAATTAATGAAAGAATCATAATATCTTAAACGCAAGACTCGCGGCTATGAAGCGGCATAGCGGACTCACGCACACTATTCCATTTCGAGTCTTCCTGGTGGATTGTAAAGTGTTTCTCAATTAATGAAGGAATCATAATATTATAAACAGAAGACTCGCGGCTGTGAAGCGGCAGAGCGGATTCACGCACACTATTCCATTTCGAGTCTTCCCGCTGGATTGTAAAGCGTTCCTCAATTAATGAAAGAATCATAATATCTTAAACGCAAGACTCGCGGCTATGAAGCGACAGAGCGGACTCACACACACTATTCCGTTTCGAGTCTTCCTGGTGGATTGTAAAGTGTTTCTCAATTAATGAAGGAATCATAATATCTTAAACAGAAGACTCGCGGCTGTGAAGCGGCAGAGCGGATTCACGCACACTATTCCATTTCGAGACTTCCGGCTGCGATGGAAAAGCGTTCATCAATTAATGAAGAAATTGTAATATTTTAAATGTATACTCGAAGTTATGAAGTTACAGAGCATGCTCGCGCGCACCATTCTATTTTGAGTCTTCCTGCCGCGATGGAACAGCGTTCCTCAATTAATGAAGGAATCGTAATATCTTAAACGCAGAATCGCGACTATGAAGTGGCAGAGCGGATTCACGCACACTATTCCATTTCGAGTCTTCCTGGTGGATTGTAAAGTGTTTCTCAATTAATGAAGGAATCATAATATCTTAAACAGAAGACTCGCGGCTGTGAAGCGGCAGAGCGGATTCACGCACACTATTCCATTTCGAGTCTTCCCGCTAGATTGTAAAGTGTTTCTCAATTAATGAAGGAATCACAATATCTTAAACGCAAGACTCGCGGCTATGAGGCGGGAGAGCGGGCTCACACACACTATTCCATTTCGAGTCTTCCTGCTGCGATGGAAAAGCGTTCCTCAATTAATGAAAGAATCATAATATCTTAAACGCAAGACTCGCGGCTATGAAGCGGCAGAGCGGACTCACGCACACAATTCTATTTCGAGTCTTCCTGCTGCGATGGAAAAGCGTTTCTCAATTCATGAAGGAATGGTAATATCTTATACGCAAGACTCGCGGCTGTAAAATGGCAGAGCGGACCCATTTCGAATCTTCCTGCTGCGATGGAAAAGTGTTTCTCACATAATGAAGAAATCGTAATGTCTTAAACACAAGACTCGCGGCTATGAAGTGGCAGCGCGGACGCACGCACACGATTCCATTTCGAGTTTTCCTGCTGCGATAGAAAAGCGTTTCTCAATTAATGAAGGAATCGCAATATCTTAAACGCAAGAGTCGCGGCTATGAAGTGGCAGAGCGAACTCACGCACACTATTCCATTTCGAGTCTTCCTGCTGCTATGGAAAAGCGTTCCTCAATTAATGAAGGAATCGTAATATCTTAAGCGCAGAATCGTGGTTATGAAGTGGCAGAGCGGATTCACGCACACTATTCCATTTCGAGTCTTCCTGCTGGATTGTAAAGTTTTTCTCAATTAATGAAGGAATCATAATATCTTAAACGCAAGACTCGCGGCTATGAAGCGGCAGAGCGGACTCACGCACACTATTCCATTTCGAGTCTTCCTGCTGCGATGGAAAAGTGTTTCTCAATCAATGAAGAAATCGTAACTTAAACGCAATACCCGCGGCTATGAAGTGGCAGAGCGGACGCACGCACACCGCTCCATTTCGAGTCTTCCTGCTGTGATAGAAACGCGTTTCTCAATTAATGAAAGAATCGCAATATCTTAAACGCAAGAATTGCGTCTATGAAGTGGCAGAGCGAACTCACGCACACCATTCCATTTCGAGTCTTCCTGCTGTTACGGAAAAGCGTTCCTCAATTAATTAAGGAATCGTAATATCTTAAGCGCAGAATCTCGGTTATGAAGTGGCAGAGCGGATTCACGCACACTATTCCATTTCGAGTCTTCCTGCTGGATTGTAAAGTGTTTCTCAATTAATGAAGGAATCGTAATATTTTAAATGTATACTCGAGGTTGTGAAGTTACAGAGCATGCTCACGCACACCATTCTATTTCGAGTCTTCCTGCCGCGATGGAACAGCGTTCCTCAATTAATGAAGGAATCGTAATATCTTAAACACAGAATCGCGGCTATGAAGTGGCAGAGCGGATTCACGCACACTATTCCATTTCGAGTCTTCCTGCTGGATTGTAAAGTGTTTCTCAATTAATGAAGGAATCATAATATCTTAAACACAAGACCCGCGGCCATGAAGCGGCAGAGCGGATTCACGCACACTATTCCATTTCGAGTTTTCCCGCTGGATTGTAAAGTGTTTCTCAATTAATGAAGGAATCACAATATCTTAAACGCAAGACTCGCGGCTATGAGGTGGGAGAGCGGGCTCACGCACACTATTCCATTTCGAGTCTTCCTGCTGCGATGGAAAAGCGTTCCTCAATTAATGAAAGAATCATAATATCTTAAACGCAAGACTCGCGGCTATGAAGCGGCATAGCGGACTCACGCACACTATTCCATTTCGAGTCTTCCTGGTGGATTGTAAAGTGTTTCTCAATTAATGAAGGAATCATAATATTATAAACAGAAGACTCGCGGCTGTGAAGCGGCAGAGCGGATTCACGCACACTATTCCATTTCGAGTCTTCCCGCTGGATTGTAAAGCGTTCCTCAATTAATGAAAGAATCATAATATCTTAAACGCAAGACTCGCGGCTATGAAGCGACAGAGCGGACTCACACACACTATTCCATTTCGAGTCTTCCTGGTGGATTGTAAAGTGTTTCTCAATTAATGAAGGAATCATAATATTATAAACAGAAGACTCGCGGCTGTGAAGCGGCAGAGCGGATTCACGCACACTATTCCATTTCGAGACTTCCGGCTGCGATGGAAAAGCGTTCATCAATTAATGAAGAAATTGTAATATTTTAAATGTATACTCGAAGTTATGAAGTTACAGAGCATGCTCGCGCGCACCATTCTATTTTGAGTCTTCCTGCCGCGATCGGAACCCAGCCGTTCCTACAATTAATGAAGGAATCGTAAGATAGAAAACGCAGAATCGCGACTATGAAGTGTCAGAGCGGATTCACGCACACTATTCCATTTCGAGTCTTCCTGGTGGATTGTAAAGTGTTTCTCAATTAATGAAGGAATCATAATATCTTAAACAGAAGACTTGTGGCTGTGAAGCGGCAGAGCGGATTCACGCACACTATTCCATTTTGAGTCTTCCCGCTGGATTGTAAAGTGTTTCTCAATTAATGAAGGAATCACAATATCTTAAACGCAAGACTCGCGGCTATGAGGCGGGAGAGCGGGCTCACACACACTATTCCATTTCAGTCTTCCTGCTATGGAAAAGCGTTCCTCAATTAATGAAAGAATCATAATATCTTAAACGCAAGACTCGCGGCTATGAAGCGGCAGAGCGGACTCACGCACATCATTCGATTCCCAGTCTTCCTGCTGCGATGGAAAAGCGTTTCTCAATTCATGAAGGAATGGTAATATCTTATACGCAAGACCTCGCGGCTAAAACGGCAGAGCGGACCCATTTGAATCTTCCTGCTGCGATGGAAAAGTGTTTCTCACATAATGAAGAAATCGTAATGTCTTGAACACAAGACTCGCGGCTATGAAGTGGCACTTCTCTATATGCTTAATTAGTTAATTCATTAATTAGCTAATTAGGTTAATTTTGTGCAAATTTTAATAGCGGATTAACGCATTCTGTTTCGAGTCTTCCTGCTGCGATGGAAAAGCGTTCCTCAATTCATGAAAGGATCGTAATATCTTATACGCAAGAGTTGCGGCTATGAAGTGGCAGAGCGGACTTACGCACGCCATTCCATTTCTAGTTTTCTTGATGCGATGGGAAAATGTTTCTCAATTAATGAAGAAATCGTAACTTAAACGTAATACTCGCGGCTATGAAGTGGCAGAGCGGACGCACGCACACCATTCCATTTGGAGTCGTCCTGCTGCTATGGAAAAGCGTTTCAGCAATTAATGAAGAAATCGTAAGTTAAACGCAATACTCGCGGCTATGAGGGGGCAGAGCGGACGCACGCACACCATTCCATTTCCGAGTCTTCCTGCACGCGATGCGTTCCTCAATTAATGAAGGAATCGTAATATGTTAACCGCAGAATTCGCGGCTATGAAGCGGCAGAGCGGATTCACGACACTATTCCATTTCGAGTCTTCCCGCTGGATTGTAGTGTTTCTCAATTAATGAAGGAATCACAATATCTTAAACGCAATACTCGCGGCTATGAATTGGCAGAGCGGACGCACACACACCTTTCCATGTCGAGTCTTCCTGCCCAGATGGAAAAGCTTTCCACAAATGCAGGAATCGTAATATTATTAAACGCAGAATCGCGGCTGTGAAGTAGCAGAGCAGACTCACGCACATCATTCATTCTATTACTAGTCTTCCTGTTGCGATGTAAAAGCGTTTTTCAATTAATGAAGAAATCGCAATATTTTAAATGCATACTCGAGGTTATGAAGTGGCAGAGCGGGCTCATGCACACCATTCTATTTTGAGTCTTCCTGCCGAGATGGAAAAGCTTTCCTCAAATGAAGGAATCGTTATATTAGTAAACGCAGAATCGCGGCTATGAAGTAGCAGAGCAGACTCGCGCACACCATTCCATTTCTAGTTTTCCTGTTGCGATGGAAAAGCGTTCCTCAATTAATGAAGAAATCGTAACTTAAACGCAATACTCGCGGCTATGAAGCGGCAGAGCGGACGCACGCATACCATTTCACTTCGAGTCTTCCTGCTGCGATAGAAAAGCGTTTCTCAATTAATGAAGGAATCGCAATATCTTAAACGCAAGAGTCGCGGCTATGAAGTGGCAGAGCGAACTCACGCACACCATTCCATTTCGAGACTTCCTGCTGCTATGGAAAAGCGTTTCTCAATTAATGAAGAAATCGTAACTTAAACACAATACTCGCGGCTATGAGGGGGCAGAGTGGACGCACGCACACCATTCCATTTCGAGTCTTCCTGCCGCGATGCGTTCCTCAATTAATGAAGGAATCGTAATATCTTAAACGCAGAATCGCGGCTATGAAGCGGCAGGGCGGATTCACGACACTATTCCATTTCGAGTCTTCCCGCTGGATTGTAGTGTTTCTCAATTAATGAAGGAATCACAATATCTTAAACGCAAGACTCGTGGCTATGAAGCAGCAGAGCGGATCCATTTCGAGTCTTCCTGCTGCGATGGAAAAGCGTTCCTCAATTAATGAAGGAATCATAATATCTTAAACACAAGACTCGCGGGTATGAAGTGGCAGAGCGGATTCACGCACACTATTCCATTTCGAGTCTTCCCGCTGGATTGTAAAGTGTTTCTCAATTAAAGAAGGAATAGTAATATCTTAAACGCAAGACTCGCGGCTATGAAGCGGCAGACCGGACTCACGCACACTATTCCATTTCGAGTCTTCCTGCTGCGATGGAAAAGCGTTTCTCAATTAATGAAGGAATCATAATATCTTAAACACAAGACTCGCGGGTATGAAGCGGCAGAGCGGATTCACGCAAACTATTCCATTTCGAGTCTTCCCGCTGGATTGTAAAGTGTTTCTCAATTAATGAAGGAATAGTAATATCTTATACGCAAGACTCGCGGCTATGAACTGGCAGAGCGGATCCATTTCGAGTCTTCCTGCTGCGATGGAAAAGCCTTCCTCAATTAATGAAGGAATCATAGTATCTTAAACAGAAGACTCGCGGCTGTGAAGCGGCAGAGCGGATTCACGCACACTATTCCATTTCGAGACTTCCGGCTGCGATGGAAAAGCGTTCATCAATTAATGAAGAAATTGTAATATTTTAAATGTATACTCGAAGTTATGAAGTTACAAAGCATGCTCGCGCGCACCATTCTATTTTGAGTCTTCCTGCTGCGATGGAACAGCGTTCCTCAATTAATGAAGGAATCGTAATATCTTAAACGCAGAATCGCGACTATGAAGTGGCAGAGCGGATTCACGCACACTATTCCATTTCGAGTCTTCCTGGTGGATTGTAAAGTGTTTCTCAATTAATGAAGGAATCATAATATCTTAAACAGAAGACTCGCGGCTGTGAAGCGGCAGAGCGGATTCACGCACACTATTCCATTTCGAGTCTTCCCGCTGGATTGTAAAGTGTTTCTCAATTAATGAAGGAATCACAATATCTTAAACGCAAGACTCGCGGCTATGAGGCGGGAGAGCGGGCTCACGCACACTATTCCATTTCGAGTCTTCCTGCTGCGATGGAAAAGCGTTCCTCAATTAATGAAAGAATCATAATATCTTAAACGCAAGACTCGCGGCTATGAAGCGGCAGAGCGGACTCACGCACACTATTCCATTTCGAGTCTTCCTGCTGCGATGGAAAAGCGTTTCTCAATTCATGAAGGAATGGTAATATCTTATACGCAAGACTCGCGGCTGTAAAATGGCAGAGCGGACCCATTTCGAATCTTCCTGCTGCGATGGAAAAGTGTTTCTCACATAATGAAGAAATCGTAATGTCTTAAACACAAGACTCGCGGCTATGAAGTGGCACTAGGTCGTATATGCTAATTAGTTAATTCATTAATTAGCTAATTAGTTAATTTTGTGCAAATTTTAATAGCGGATTCACGCAGTCTGTTTCGAGTCTTCCTGCTGCGATGGAAAAGCGTTCCTCAATTCATGAAAGGATCGTAATATCTTATACGCAAGACTTGCGGCTATGAAGTGGCAGAGCGGACTCACGCACGCCATTCCATTTCTAGTTTTCTTGATGCGATGGAAAAGTGTTTCTCAATTAATGAAGAAATCGTAACTTAAACGCAATACTCGCGGCTATGAAGTGGCAGAGCGGACGCACGCACACCATTCCATTTCGAGTCGTCCTGCTGCTATGGAAAAGCGTTTCACAATTAATGAAGAAATCGTAAGTTAAACGCAATACTCGCGGCTATGAGGGGGCAGAGCGGACGCACGCACACCATTCCATTTCGAGTCTTCCTGCCGCGATGCGTTCCTCAATTAATGAAGGAATCGTAATATCTTAACCGCAGAATCGCGGCTATGAAGCGGCAGAGCGGATTCACGACACTATTCCATTTCGAGTCTTCCCGCTGGATTGTAGTGTTTCTCAATTAATGAAGGAATCACAATATCTTAAACGCAATACTCGCGGCTATGAATTGGCAGAGCGGACGCACACACACCTTTCCATGTCGAGTCTTCCTGCCCAGATGGAAAAGCTTTCCACAAATGCAGGAATCGTAATATTATTAAACGCAGAATCGCGGCTGTGAAGTAGCAGAGCAGACTCACGCACATCATCCATTCTATTACTAGTCTTCCTGTTGCGATGTAAAAGCGTTTCTCAATTAATGAAGAAATCGCAATATTTTAAATGCATACTCGAGGTTATGAAGTGGCAGAGCGGGCTCATGCACACCATTCTATTTTGAGTCTTCCTGCCGAGATGGAAAAGCTTTCCTCAAATGAAGGAATCGTTATATTAGTAAACGCAGAATCGCGGCTATGAAGTAGCAGAGCAGACTCGCGCACACCATTCCATTTCTAGTTTTCCTGTTGCGATGGAAAAGCGTTCCTCAATTAATGAAGAAATCGTAACTTAAACGCAATACTCGCGGCTATGAAGCGGCAGAGCGGACGCACGCATACCATTTCACTTCGAGTCTTCCTGCTGCGATAGAAAAGCGTTTCTCAATTAATGAAGGAATCGCAATATCTTAAACGCAAGAGTCGCGGCTATGAAGTGGCAGAGCGAACTCACGCACACCATTCCATTTCTAGTTTTCCTGTTGCGATGGAAAAGCGTTCCTCAATTAATGAAGAAATCGTAACTTAAACACAATACTCGCGGCTATGAGGGGGCAGAGTGGACGCACGCACACCATTCCATTTCGAGTCTTCCTGCCGCGATGCGTTCCTCAATTAATGAAGGAATCGTAATATCTTAAACGCAGAATCGCGGCTATGAAGCGGCAGAGCGGATTCACGACACTATTCCATTTCGAGTCTTCCCGCTAGATTGTAGTGTTTCTCAATTAATGAAGGAATCACAATATCTTAAACGCAAGACTCGTGGCTATGAAGCAGCAGAGCGGATCCATTTCGAGTCTTCCTGCTGCGATGGAAAAGCGTTCCTCAATTAATGAAGGAATCATAATATCTTAAACACAAGACACGCGGGGTATGAAGTGGCAGAGCGGATTCACGCACACTATTCCATTTCGAGTCTTCCCGCTGGATTGTAAAGTGTTTCTCAATTAAAGAAGGAATAGTAATATCTTAAACGCAAGACTCGCGGCTATGAAGCGGCAGACCGGACTCACGCACACTATTCCATTTCGAGTCTTCCTGCTGCGATGGAAAAGCGTTTCTCAATTAATGAAGGAATCATAATATCTTAAACACAAGACTCGCGGGTATGAAGCGGCAGAGCGGATTCATGCAAACTATTCCATTTCGAGTCTTCCCGCTGGATTGTAAAGTGTTTCTCAATTAATGAAGGAATAGTAATATCTTATACGCAAGACTCGCGGCTATGAACTGGCAGAGCGGATCCATTTCGAGTCTTCCTGCTGCGATGGAAAAGCCTTCCTCAATTAATGAAGGAATCATAATATCTTAAACGCAAGACTCGCGTCTATGAAGCGGCAGACCGGACTCACGCACACTATTCCATTTCGAGTCTTCCTGCTGCGATGGAAAAGCGTTTCTCAATTCATGAAGGAATGGTAATATCTTATACGCAAGACTCGCGGCTATGAAATGGCAGAGCGGACCCATTTCGAATCTTCCTGCTGCGATGAAAAAGTGTTTCTCACATAATGAAGGAATTGTAATGTCTTAAACGCAAGAGTCGCGCGGATGAAGTGTCAGAGCGAACTCACGCACACCATTCCGTTTCGCTCAGTCTTCCTGCTGCTATGGAAAAGCGTTCCTAATTAATGAAGGAATCGCAATATCTTAAGCGCAGAATCGCGGTTATGAAGTGGCAGAGTGAACTGACGAACCCCATTCTATTTTGAGTCTTCCTGCCGCGATGGAAAAGCGTTCCTCAATTCATGAAAGGATCGTAATATCTTATACGCAAGACTTGCGGCTATGAAGTGGCAGAGCGGACTCACGCACGCCATTCCATTTCTAGTTTTCTTGATGCGATGGAAAAGTGTTTCTCAATTAATGAAGAAATCGTAACTTAAACGCAATACTCGCGGCTATGAAGTGGCAGAGCGGACGCACGCACACCATTCCATTTCGAGTCGTCCTGCTGCTATGGAAAAGCGTTTCACAATTAATGAAGAAATCGTAAGTTAAACGCAATACTCGCGGCTATGAGGGGGCAGAGCGGACGCACGCACACCATTCCATTTCGAGTCTTCCTGCCGCGATGCGTTCCTCAATTAATGAAGGAATTGTAATATCTTAACCGCAGAATCGCGGCTATGAAGCGGCAGAGCGGATTCACGACACTATTCCATTTCGAGTCTTCCCGCTGGATTGTAGTGTTTCTCAATTAATGAAGGAATCACAATATCTTAAACGCAATACTCGCGGCTATGAATTGGCAGAGCGGACGCACACACACCTTTCCATGTCGAGTCTTCCTGCCCAAGAGATGGAAAAGCTTTCCACAAATGCAGGAATCGTATTATTATTAAACGCAGAATCGCGGCTGTGAAGTAGCAGAGCAGACTCACGCACATCATCCATTCTATTATGAGTCTTCCTGTTTGCGATGTAAAAGCGTTTCTCAATTAATGAAGAAATCGAAATATTTTAAATGCATACTCGAGGTTATGAAGTGGCAGAGCGGGCTCATGCACACCATTCTATTTTCGAGTCTTCCTGCCGAGATGGAAAAACTTTCCTCAAATGAAGGAATCGTTATATTAGTAAACGCAGAATCGCGGCTATGAAGTAGCAGAGACTCGCGCACACCATTCCATTCCCAGTTTTCCTGTTGCGATGGAAAAGCGTTCCTCAATTAATGAAAGAAATCGTAACTTAAACGCAATACTCGCGGCTATGAAGCGGCAGAGCGGACGCACGCATACCATTACAATTCGAGTCTTCCTGCTGCGATAGAAAAGCGTTTCTCAATTAACGAAGGAATTGTCAATATCTTAAACGCAAGAGTCGCGGCTATGAAGTGGCAGAGCGAACTCACGCACACCATTCCATTTCTATTTTTCCTGTTGCGATGGATTAGCGTTGCTCTATTAATGTAGATATCGTAACTTAAACTCAATACTCGCGGCTATGATGGGGCAGAGTGGACGCACGCACACCATTCCATTTCGAGTCTTCCTGCCGCGATGCGTTCCTCAATTAATGAAGGAATCGTAATATCTTAAACGCAGAATCGCGGCTATGAAGCGGCAGAGCGGATTCACGACACTATTCCATTTCGAGTCTTCCCGCTAGATTGTAGTGTTTCTCAATTAATGAAGGAATCACAATATCTTAAACGCAAGACTCGTGGCTATGAAGCAGCAGAGCGGATCCATTTCGAGTCTTCCTGCTGCGATGGAAAAGCGTTCCTCAATTAATGAAGGAATCATAATATCTTAAACACAAGACTCGCGGGTATGAAGTGGCAGAGCGGATTCACGCACACTATTCCATTTCGAGTCTTCCCGCTGGATTGTAAAGTGTTTCTCAATTAAAGAAGGAATAGTAATATCTTAAACGCAAGACTCGCGGCTATGAAGCGGCAGACCGGACTCACGCACACTATTCCATTTCGAGTCTTCCTGCTGCGATGGAAAAGCGTTTCTCAATTAATGAAGGAATCATAATATCTTAAACACAAGACTCGCGGGTATGAAGCGGCAGAGCGGATTCACGCAAACTATTCCATTTCGAGTCTTCCCGCTGGATTGTAAAGTGTTTCTCAATTAATGAAGGAATAGTAATATCTTATACGCAAGACTCGCGGCTATGAACTGGCAGAGCGGATCCATTTCGAGTCTTCCTGCTGCGATGGAAAAGCCTTCCTCAATTAATGAAGGAATCATAATATCTTAAACGCAAGACTCGCGTCTATGAAGCGGCAGACCGGACACGCACACTATTCCATTTCGAGTCTTCCTGCTGCGATGGAAAAGCGTTTCTCAATTCATGAAGGAATGGTAATATCTTATACGCAAGACTCGCGGCTATGAAATGGCAGAGCGGACCCATTTCGAATCTTCCTGCTGCGATGGAAAAGTGTTTCTCACATAATGAAGGAATTGTAATGTCTTAAACGCAAGAGTCGCGGCTATGAAGTGTCAGAGCGAACTCACGCACACCATTCCGTTTCGAGTCTTCCTGCTGCTATGGAAAAGCGTTCCTAATTAATGAAGGAATCGCAATATCTTAAGCGCAGAATCGCGGTTATGAAGTGGCAGAGTGAACTGACGAACCCCATTCTATTTTGAGTCTTCCTGCCGAGATGGAAAAGCTTTCCTCAAATGCAGGAATCGTAATATTATTGAACGCAGAATCGCGGCTATGAAGTAGCAGAGCAGACTCACGCACATCATTCTATTACTAGTCTTCCTGTTGCGATGGAAAAGCGTTTCTCAATTAATGAAGAAATCGTAATATTTTAAATGCATACTCGAGGTTATGAAGTGGCAGAGCGGGCTCATGCACACCATTCTATTTTGAGTGTTCCTGCCGAGATGGAAAAGCTTTCCTCAATTGAAGGAATCGTAATATTAGTAAACGCAGAATCGCGGCTATGAAGTAAGTAGCAGAGCAGACTCACGCACACCATTCCATTTATAGTCTTCCTGTTGTGATGCGTTCCTCAATTAATGAAGGAATCGTAACTTAAACGCAATACTTGCGGCTATGAAGTGGCAGAGCGGACGCACGCACACCATTCCATTTCGAGTCTTCCTGCCGCGATGCGTTCCTCAATTAATGAAGGAATCGTAATATCTTAAACGCAGAATCGCGGCTATGAGGTAGCAGAGCAGACTCACGCACATCATTCCATTTCGAGTCTTCCTGCTGTGATAGAAAAGCGTTTCTCAATTAATGAAGGAATGGTAATATCTTATACGCAAGACTCGCGGCTATGAAATGGCAGAGCGGACCCATTTCGAATCTTCCTGCTGCGATGGAAAAGTGTTTCTCACATAATGAAGGAATTGTAATGTCTTAAACGCAAGAGTCGCGGCTATGAAGTGTCAGAGCGAACTCACGCACACCATTCCGTTTCGAGTCTTCCTGCTGCTATGGAAAAGCGTTCCTAATTAATGAAGGAATCGCAATATCTTAAGCGCAGAATCGCGGTTATGAAGTGGCAGAGTGAACTGACGAACCCCATTCTATTTTGAGTCTTCCTGCCGAGATGGAAAAGCTTTCCTCAAATGCAGGAATCGTAATATTATTGAACGCAGAATCGCGGCTATGAAGTAGCAGAGCAGACTCACGCACATCATTCTATTACTAGTCTTCCTGTTGCGATGGAAAAGCGTTTCTCAATTAATGAAGAAATCGTAATATTTTAAATGCATACTCGAGGTTATGAAGTGGCAGAGCGGGCTCATGCACACCATTCTATTTTGAGTGTTCCTGCCGAGATGGAAAAGCTTTCCTCAATTGAAGGAATCGTAATATTAGTAAACGCAGAATCGCGGCTATGAAGTAAGTAGCAGAGCAGACTCACGCACACCATTCCATTTATAGTCTTCCTGTTGTGATGCGTTCCTCAATTAATGAAGGAATCGTAACTTAAACGCAATACTTGCGGCTATGAAGTGGCAGAGCGGACGCACGCACACCATTCCATTTCGAGTCTTCCTGCCGCGATGCGTTCCTCAATTAATGAAGGAATCGTAATATCTTAAACGCAGAATCGCGGCTATGAGGTAGCAGAGCAGACTCACGCACATCATTCCATTTCGAGTCTTCCTGCTGTGATAGAAAAGCGTTTCTCAATTAATGAAGGAATTGTAATATTTTAAATGCAGAATCGCGGCTATGAAGTGGCAGAGCGAACTGACGCACACCATTCTATTTTGAGTCTTCCTGCCGAGATGGAAAAGCTTTCCTCAAATGAAGGAATCGTAATATTATTAAATTGCAGAATCGCGGCTATGAAGTAGCAGAGTAGACTCACGTACATCACTCTATTTCGAGTCTTCCTGCTGCAATGGAAAAGCGTTCCTCAATTAATGAAGAAATCGAAACATTTTAAACGTAAACTCGAGGTTATGAAGTGGCAGAGCGAGCTTACGCGCACCATTCTATTTCGACTCTTTATGCCGAGATGCGTTCCTCAATTAATGAAGAAATCGTAATATCTTAAACGCAGAATCGCGGCTATGATGTAGCAGAGGAGACTCACGCACATCATTCCATTTCGAGTCTTCCTGCTGCGATGGAAAAGAGTTTCACAATTAATGAAGGAATCGTAATATTTTAAATGCAGAATCCCGGCTATGAAGTGGCAGAGCGGATTCACGCACAACATTCCATTTCGAGTCTTCCTGCTGCGATGGAGAACTGTCACAGGCATTTCGATATTCGCACACAGCCGAATAAGGAGCTATTCCGCTTGAAATACCTTACTCCGTCTCTAGATAAGCTTCTCTGGCTACGGACCTGATTGATGAAATAATGCGAATTTATTTATCTTTGGTAAAGATTAAAAGCAAACCTATTTTAAAACGACGCAGAAATATAACGGCAAGCAACGGCGTCTCAACTTTGCAAAAGTGGAGGTCGAGGTTAAACACTGGAGATGCATTCATAATCGCGCTTCAATTATCTCGTCCATCAGTAAAAAGAGGCGGAATGTCCTGAGACGCCCCGCTTAAATTTACATTTAAGGACCGTAGCTTACGCTGAGACTAAGGCTTAGGCTTAGTATATCAAGAACGGCATGGCATGCATTATAGCATTATACTTCGGTCCCTAAAGTTGACATGGGCCCAAAACACATGACCTGCGCCGCGCAACCGCCACTGAGTTTCGTCTTAAACAACGGTAAATCACTAAACACCACTGGAGAACTTTGAAAATATCAATGCATGCTCTGGAAGAAAAGGTATCCGAGTCTATGGCAAAAAATTAAAACTCACTGAAATATTTCACTTTTATATGCGCCTTTATAGTCGCCTTTTCTGCTATAGTTCGTGCGCGTGGCACCGAAACAGGAAAGCATTTATAAAGCTTTTATTACTAAAATGATCGTTTATTTGCAGAGATTAAATCAATGAACATTCCAATTTATTTTTTCGTCGTTTTATGTTTCCTAGATTGCCGACATGAAATAAAATGATGTATTTTGATGATGATTACAGGCAGAGTAAACCTATAATATATTATGCAATTAATTTACATATCTTGCGCAAACAAAAAAACTACGGAGTTTGCTAACTGGTTTTACAATGGAATTATTATAAATGTGTCATATTTCTTCATGAAATGACAGTAAAGAAACTATTAAATGTATAACTCGCAAATATTCTTTTCTAAGCTACACGATATACTGATATTACGTTTCGAGTTTCATCTGAAATATCACATAGTTCTAAACGTTAAGCACTTTAAACTCATTATACGTAGTTTGGTCACAATGAACTCTTAAATATAAAAAAAAGATTACATTAGTTAAACATTACAGCAAAAGCTGGAGAATAGTAATGGTGAATTTTAATTGCATAAGGTATATATCACATGAAACCTGCTAATACAAATTTTTGAATGTTTGCACTGAATTTAAAACATACAGATCTTGATCTTCCAACACGAAACAACATTGCATGTATATTTCCTGCACTAAGATGGCATTAGAGTTATAACTTTTCAAAATTAATACCCGGACCCGGACCCGGACCTTGCAAAGTGAAGTAACCGGACCTCAGCCCGGAATATATGAAAACCTACACCCGGACCCGCACCCGCACTATGCCGATAAATGATAAATATACATACATAAATATCATAGTTTTATACATATACATGTTATATAATAAAATAGCCGGTAATATATAACTCGAAATGGCTTGTAGTCCATAGCAATCATTTCGCAGATTGCCTTATCGATATTGTGCTTCGCTGCGGTGTCAACTGAAGCATTTGAATTTAACACGTAACCAAAACGTGGTTTCTGTATTGTTTAGATCTAAGCGGTTGATATTTAACGTGTCTTCTACTAGCCAACGTCTTTACGACACACTAGTTCCAGCTTTCTGATACGGTGTATAGGCTTAAACTTTAAAGTAAGCTCCAAGTTCACCCACAAAATTAACGGTACGATTATTTAGTTTTAAAGTTTGGTTTATTATATAGTAATTTAACGTCCCGTCCAAGTCATTTAACTTGAATTCTCTATAACATCGTCAACATGGTAAAATTGTGTAACCTGTCACGTGTAAGTACAATTCAACCAACTTTGTATGTGGCACATATTAAAATTTACGGTAATAGTTGTACACTGCGTGCGTCTTTAGTGGGAAATAACATAGTATGAGCATCGAGCGAGCATAAAATTTTGAAAATTAATTTTGTTTGACCAGATTCTCAGCTAGAATAGAGGATCCTTAGAGTTAGTATCGGCTATTTTCGGCGACTATTACATTTTCCAACATAACCATCGCATATGTCAACACCATTTAATTTCACATATAATCAGTCATCAGATGCTTCCTTTCGGCGAGCATGACTATTAGTATGTCACCGTATACTAAGTCCAGTGAGCTAGAAACAGATGGTTTTGAATTAAAATTCGCCATTAAATCGGCATCGCAGGCAAGCAGTCCGGGTATTTTTGGCAGTACCCGGAGAGGACCCGTAATTTTTAAAAATTATAATACCTGGACCCGCAACCGGATACAGAATTTTAGGAAACTATTCCCTGAATCTGAACACGGAATTTTTGGAAATTATTACCCGGATTCGAAATTTTTCGTCTGAAATACCCGGAATAGCCAGAATACCCGGACCTGGACCCGGATGCAACCCTAGATGACATGCAGTAACATCGTTTTGTGAAATGTTAGGAAAAGATGCAATTGAACATATTCATGTATACATTAATTTATCCCATAATATGGTTGTTTTTTCTGCTTACTCCGTCACCCGAGGATTGTTGGTGTAACCTCCTGACCTACGGTTTTTGGGGGAACCGGCTACAACCCCAAGGTTTGTGGGGTTCGCACCAGTATCAGTTCGTCAATAACGATTACATTCGAGCAGGAGTGCCAATCACTAGGTTCTTTGATTTTTTGGTAGAATATTGGGAATCTGTCAGTTGTAGATACCCACCCAAGAGATACTGAAAGGATATCCGATACTTCTCTCCTCCCCAAAAAAAGAAAGAACATTGTATTTCCTATAAAACTTGTTCACACGCAACCTGTGCAATTTTTGTAACATAAACTATTGTTGGATGAAGTGATTCTGATGTGTGTTAGTGTTTCTAAATAAATTTCCTTAATATTATGGCTTGCTTTTTGTGATGGTATTGTGCCCACTAACTTACTAATAATAGTGTTGTACCCTTTTTAATTTACAACTAAAGTTTTAATTTACCCAGTTGCTGTATCAATATAGCTTACAAATCTACGGCACAAATGTTGTTGATGCCTGGAAAGTAGGCGCAACGGAAAACCCGATATCTTCAAAGAGCGAAAAACGCATAAAGAAAAATCAAGCCAAGCCATGTAGAGGTATATACAATAGTAAAGACGTCTTTTATTTATAAAAATTGGAATAGTTAAATTTATAAATTTGAACTTTTAAAAAAAAAAAATTCAGTTCCTGTTTTGTTACTATGTTAAATGCAGGAGAAGTAGCTTAAGCTTGTTTGTATAAATTAAATCAATCAATAGAAAACTATGTTAGTTTAGCGAAAACGTTGCTTTAAACTGAGGCAAACATCATGGACGATAGTCACTCAATTCTTGCGGTGAAATCAACTAGCAACGAAAACCACATGTCGGGATTTAGCAGTCATCGCGACATACATTTATTTTTATTAACTAATATTTAGTAAAAAAATCTACGAAAAATACAATAGATATTCACATAAATACAATGGAAACAAAACATAAAGAAAATACTCAAATTTGCAAATGCAAGACTTTTGTATTAAGCAAAAGTTCAAACGCTGAATCGGCAAATGAAGCGCTGATATAATGTATAACTTGTCCAAACGACAAATGTAGTAGATAATTTACTTTGAAACTTATCCGTAAACTTAAGCTGACTCCGCCAAACATGCTATTTTGTATTTACCCAAAGCGAATCGTAAACCCTTGTCACGGAAAAGAGGCCGGAATTCATTGGTCTTTTCGCTAAGCAAAAATCAAATACAAGACTCAGAAATTATATCTTGTGTTCGAACATAATTGCGTCGTTTTCAAGGTGCACAAATTCGGTTTCCTAATGCTAAGCATTTAACTATAGATTATTCAGTGTTCGCGAAGAAATCTAATGCAACAGGAACGTCACAAACAAATCGGTCCCATAATTAAGTTCTTGGTGTTCGCGAACAAAATCGATTTAATTGAAATTCGACAGAATTTTGTTTTCAAAAATTCAAGTAATTTCATTTGAATTTTCGGGAATACAAAATGGCTAGATTTCAACTGCAAGCTGTGTGTTCGCGAACAGTTTTGAGACGAATTTCTATTGGCCAAAAAGCGGTCCCAACAATTTTTATGCAAAATTTCAAAATAGGATGGTTAGCGGGGTCACATTAACTTTACTCGCGAATTAAGGTGGATGATAAAATATTTCACATAAATTTTGTGGGTGCTACGTTGAAATTCTTTTTGTGTTGCTAAATTCGATGCACCGTGTAATTTTCTGGCTACTCACCGTAACACAATGTTATCATTTAATAATTAGAAAATTTGTTACTGCTAATAAATTGAACACATCCGGAAATTTTGCAGGTGCAATCAAAACCCAGTATTTTTAGTTTGTGAGAATGAAATTTTATCCCCCTCCAATTTTAAAGCGTGCCACGTGTAATCGCTAAAAGTTATATCAAGATTTTATGATTATTTCCTGATAAATATGAATAAACTTCTCAAGAAGCTATCATAAACTTTATTGCTTTATTCATTGGGACAAATCTAGAAATTGCACATTTTATGGAGAAATATATCCAGATGGTTCGAAATTAAAACTTTCAGCCAGTGCGCAGCTCACAGTATGAGTCGAATCTATTTACGATTTGATGTCAACACGTGCTCACTGATTGCTAGTATCACGGCAAAAGCGTGGGAATAAGCTAATGTTTTTGAAATCCGAAATATGTGTTTCGATAGACTAGCAAATCCCTTGCTGTTTGTGGAAATTTTATGTAACGGTCTGGTTTGAATAAAGTATTTACGCTTAAGACCAATATAAATTCCAGTATCAATTACTGCACTCCATGTTCGCTGAAATTGTCGCTTACGCAGTAGAGTTTCGTTTCTCGATATAATATAGCCGAATGGTTCCAAAGGACTATCTTTCATTGTAACACCTCGAATATCTGCTTCAGAGTGTACAAATGAAGCAAAGTATATTGTTCCGGCATTGTTGAGCAGATAGTTCCACAGTTTATCACCGCTAGAAAATCTTTTAATCACTAATGGATCCTGAGATTTCCATACTTCGAACAATTGTTCATTCCCTAAAATCCACTTATGTATCCGACGTTTACGTAATGTTAAATGATTATCATCGTACATTATCCACGTATATGTTCTGGCGTTACTTTGATATTTCGAAAATGCGTACAATGCCATCGCATCACGAGTATTAAACATTTGGTCATGAAATCTGATCGGAAGCAAATTGTTTGACCAGCTTCGTTTGATAAATTGTATTCCGATCAGAGAACCAAACTCCCAAATCATTAAAGTCAACACAATACCTGAAGAAATCGAAACTTGTTGTCGAAGTAGTGATCGACGCCGCATGAAATGAAATATATATAGGTTGTCAATAAACTTATATATGAGTTTATAGATCAATGTTTTAGTAGTCGGGACATTGTTAGCATTTAATTGTATTTTGAAAATCCCTCTTTTGCTATAAGTGTATCCGGTGCGATTTTCACGCAGCTCCGCTAATATAGCTACGGCAACCGACGTAAGACCCAGTGATATTGCAATCGCAAAACAAGTTATATTATTAAAAAGAAAATAACTGATATCGACAAATCCAGGATGGTACGGATGTATTGCTGCATGATACTGAACTAATTCCGCAGGTGGATATAAACATTGTGCATACTTACATGCTTCTATATGTGTGTAGGACATTGCTGAATCTGAGATTGTTAGAGATCCGTTTTTGATCATAGTTAGCGTAGTTTCTTGACTTAATTGAGTGCCGTTGGTTATAATCGTTCTGACATTTGAATGTAGTACTGCATCGGAAAATATACGATACAACTCCATTTCAAACCCAGGCAGTTCGCATGGTCGATTCAATTCCAAGTATTGAATTCCGCATTCAATATTAATTTTTCTTGGGTTACGCAGCAGGCCAACACTGACATGCATTTCCTTCAAATCATTCGTCATAGCGTTACCGTTACATGAAATATCACGAAGCTTTTATGTTCGCCAATTGAATGCTACGAACGATTAAAATTTCTAGTAGTGTTGTACAAAATATCACGAAGCTTTTATGTTAGCCAAGTGAGCGCTACGAACGATTAAAATTTCTAGTAGTGCTGTACAAAAATATCACGAAGCTTTTATGTTAGCCAACTGAGTGCTACAAACGAATAAAATTTCTAGTAGTGTTGTACAAAATATCACGAAGCTTTTATGTTAACCAAGTGAGTGCTACGTACGATTAAATATTTGTAGTAGTGTTGTACAAAATATCAAGAAGCTTTTATGTTAGCCAAGTGAGTGCTACGAATGATTAAAATTTCTAGTAGTGTTGTACAAAATATCACGAAGCTTTTATGTTAGCCAAGTGAGCGCCACGACCGATTAAAATTTCTAAAAGTATTATACAAAATTTGTGCGGTTGTGCGATCCGGTAGGAAAACGAAGTTGGAGTATATACAGATGTAACAGCTACAGCCTTAAAAATTGTAGTTAGGCACGGAACCAATCCCTCCTACAGATTGTATGTATCGAACAAAAATAAGATCTTAAATTGGTTAAATTTTTAATTTGCCAAGAAGCTAGTGCTTGATGATTTCGGTAACGACAATAAAAAATATTGCTGCAAATTTTTCATATTACGCCTAAATCAAGAAACGAATTTCAGGCTTTTGTCACATTCGGAAACATTATTTCAACACCATTTCATAAGTTTCGTTCAAAATATAGTACCAGACAGAAAATGAGACTGTAGCATCTCACTAGATTGAAATGATCCACGAGCGATCATACATTGGACCAGCCGGGATTCGAACCCGAATCTCTAGCTTGCAAGACTAGCGCGCTACCATTACACGACAGGCCCCGATCACAGCGTGTTCAGCTTCGCTATATATGCTAGCGTACTGAGATGCTACAAGGCTACCCCTCCCCTCAACTGGTATTCACTGATAAAAGGGTAATTAATCACCCTGATAATTAGTCGCGATTGCGCCTTTACTGATGACTCATTAATTTTATATTCATATATAGATTTATTAATATACGGATATATTTTTATATGATGTAACTGATCACCTCCCTAGTTTTATTGCCCTCGCCCATACCTAGGCATCTAAATACCAGTTTAGTTATTAATCACCATTTTTTGAATTTGTATTTATTCATCCCACCATTGCTTAAATAATTACCCTTTAAATTTATAATTAATCACATTATCATTAATTACACATTTTTTAATTTTATCAGCTATTTTGATCGATGATTCACCGCAACTAAATATTTTATAAAATGATTTGTTTAATCACTATGGCTGATTAATCACGCCATATTTACTGTGGGTAATATAAAAATATAAATGAGGTATTATTCTTGCGGAAACTTGAAATAGCCTCACCAAGTATCCTATTTTGTAATTTCGCATAAAAATTGTTACCTAACACTTTTTGGTCAAATAGAATTTTGAGGAAAAGTGCTCGCGAGCACACTACTTTGCGATAGAAATCTATCCATTTGGCGTTGACGAAAATGGTAGCAAAATTACCTAAATTTTTTCAGAACGAAAACTTGCCGAATTTGGATTATGCAAGTGTTGATCGCGAACATCAATAGCTTATCTATGCGATCGATTTGATTGTGACGTAGCTATTGCCTTAGATTTGTTGGCGAACACTGAATTGAATAGGTATTATTAGGAAACAGAAATTCTGTGAATTAAAGTTAGCAAAATTTCTTTTTGAGCACAAGTTCGTTTTACTTCTGGATTTGGTTTGGTAAATTTTCGGTTAGCCAAAAGCTGATTGAAATTCATGATGTTTGGCGTAACAAGTGGTTGCGATTCGACATCGGCCATTACAAAATACGATGGTTGATGGCGTCACCTTAAGTGTACTTACGATTAAAGCAAGATATGTAGATGTATATAAGTGGCTAATTACTCACTATTATTTCCCAACAGATGACTCACATTCATATATGTTATATATATGGGATAATTAATCATCGTTACCGGTCACCTGATGACTCTTTTTGTAGACATATCTAATATACAAGAAAAATAATTCATCGTAGATGTATATAAGTGGCTACTTACTCACTATTATTTCCCAACAGATGACTCCCATTCATATATGTAATATATATGGGATAATTAATCACTGTTACCCGTCACCTGATGACTCATTTTGCAAACATATCTAATATACAAAAAATAATTTATCTCCGTTTCCCCTTTTATTTAATACCCATTGTTTTTATATACATATATAATAATGTAATACATTTATACTGCGCCTTTTTCGCACAAGGCATTGCAAAAGCGCCAAAGAAACCATAAAGATGAAGAGAAATAACGAGTATAATAGTCAATTTCTAGGAAATAAGAAAGTTTTCAACCTAGGCTTATATTCAGCAGGGGTCGGCTTCAAATTTCAGATGGCAGACTGTTCCATGCGATGGTCTAACAAACGCAAATGTATGGTTTCTAGGCATATCTATACAAAATATTCGTGCATCAGCCTGTCTTGATCTTGTTTAAAATTAGAGAATCTAGGTCAGGTATGTTCGGAGCGTTGTCTGCTATTGCATCGCGGACGATCAGAAGGATCTTGTATTTGACTCGTTGGTCCAGAGTACAAGCATTTGGCGCAGGATGTGATAGATTGGATCGCGTCGACGCGTGCCGGTTACAACTCTGGCGGTGCCGGGCAGGATACGGCCAAGAGGTTGTAGACGTGTAATATATGCTTATATAAAATATGCATCGCCGCGTGATGCTGTAATTGTTCAAATGCATTGCATACGTATATAAAACAATGAGTATTTAGACGGGAAATGAGTGATTATTTTGTATATTACATGTGCATATATAATACAACCAGTCATCAGGTGAGTAGCTAGAGTGATTAATTACCACCATATATTATATTTTTAAGTTGTGAGTCATTTGTTGAGGGATAATAGTGAGCGATTAGCCACGTAAATGGATCCGTATATACCGTTGTTAGCTTATGCGCCTTTGTCACATTTTCAACGGAATTGGCGCATTATAAATCTATTATTATTATATTACTTTAACACTTTGTTTCTCTTTCTGCATTACACGCTATAAATATAATGTGATTAATCACCTTACTGATTAATTACATCATTTGTAAATATTTAATTGTGGTGAATCATTGATCGAAAATGGTTGACATTAAAAAGGGTGATGAATGGTGGAGTGATTATGAATATGGTCATGTAATTACCTACGTGGGGTTAGGGATAAAACGCTGGAGTGGATTAATTACATCATGTTTTTTAAAATATTGACATATAATAATATATCTATACACGAATGTACCAGTAAAAAGTCATCATTTGAGGGCTAATAGTGTTTAATAATCTGGGTGATTATTAATCAGTTAGTAATAAAAGCCAGATGAGGAATTTGGCAAAAGTCTTATTTAACATCTACTTATTATTTTCGTGTAATAACGGTACGCAGCTGCATGGCGCAACTTCCTAACACCATGCCCATACGACCCCGGCTATCATAACCTCATGGGTGGACCATAAAGTTTGCAATTGTGGGCACTTCTCTTGGTCAGACCCAAGAAGCTATGGGCTTAGCAAGTCACAGGCGCGCTTCACGAGGAGGGTTCAGACCCCGCCCGATTGGTTGCGCACGTGTCTAATAATTGGTATGATTTCTGAGGTCCCCCAAGGAGATCGACACCGAAACCTGCTCACAAGTTATAATGTTAGACCGATATTCCATATTATGATCTTATCTGGAAGTTGTTTAATCCAACATGGCTTAGAAGCGAGGTAGACCAGACCTTGAAAACGTGCAAATCCTACGTTCAACTCAACCAGTTATTTCTTTGCACCCTTCAATTGGCTGTAGCCTATGTGGCCACCACAGGGTTCCGACAATCCCTGGGTGTTTAAGGTCGAACACTCCAATTAATGATTTGTTCCAGCCGTCCTTATCTATCTACATTAAGTATTCTGCCTAGTAAATTTTGAGCGTGTTTAATGTTTGGTCGTTCCTCTGAACTTTTGCACCTGTTAAGAGTTCCAGCGAGTCTTGTCGCACTTTCGTTGCTATTAAATGAACATTGATAGCAAGCCGTACCCGTCAGGGCGCGGGATATTCTCATCAGCAGGCCGTGGCGCATAGGGTTGGCTCGTCCGAATGGACAACCATATGTACGAGTAACAAATTGAGTATGGTGCTGACCGACGCATGGCTCCAGACGGGATATTGAATGCGGTATAAGGCAATACAGGGTCACTAACGTTAGAGCAAATATAATATAAATCAGTGCATGGTTGTGATTATTCAGCCAATGTGTTATAAGACCGTACATGGTTACGAGTGTTAAATCATAGTATAAATCGGAGTATGCTTAGAAGCAGTAAATCATAGTACAACTCAGAGTATTATCATAAGCATTAAATCATGATATAAATGGGTGCGTATACTTGCGCGTATCAGAGCGAACATTTTATGACTAATTTTAGATTGATCAACGTCTGCCTTCCGGCCTAGTTGAATCTCGCGAGACGCCTCTGACATGCATTCCCATACATTTTGCATGAAAATGAGTCAGGACCATATAAATAAAAAGAAGGATCGCTTAAATGACCGACCGATCCTGTATGGAACATAACCAGTACTACGTATAATCCCGAGGTAGTACGGAGATAATACGTTGGTCAGGGCGGATCACTCCAACTGAAATTACCCCCAACGTATTCGCGCCCATTGGTATTGGTTTAACGACACAAGTCCTATGAGTGTGTAAGTTAACAATTGCTCGCATCGCTCAGAGAGGCAGCGCCCAGAACGAGAACGGTCAATGGGGTTGCAACTTCTGCCGCTTTTGCGGGTCGCCCCCTCCTGACGTTTCGACGACCAATTTATAACGATGATGTTTTATCCCGAAATTACACTAAATGGCTCGTTCAGGCCTAAGACCATGGGACACTGTTCATTAGAATTTAGGTAAAATTAATATTGTCGTATTTGAATACATGTCAATGAGTGTAGACAGGCTAATACTATTGCTGGTCGGCGATGTGGCGAGCACATTGCTGACCTTTGACGCCAGAGCGAGACTCCAGCTTATACCAATTTCAAGCGGCGCCGAAATCCGACACTAGATAAGGTCCCAATGCACCTACACCGATCATCCTGACCATTGCAAGGACTCCGGGGGCCGAGTGCATGCTACTGCCATCTTGCACTATCCAAGGACATGTAACAGGGAAGCCTCGGGTGTTTGGGTTAGCGTTATTCTTAACTTGTGTACATTTTTGTATGTTAATGAAGGAGGTTTCGAGAAACGGTGTAGTTTTGGTCTGTGTCATCCTGTAAAATTCGAATACACAGTTCGCAAAAGTATGAACAACCTTGAACCGCCCCCGTGGGTTCCTACACTCCAGGATAGCAAGGGCCATATAAACGCTCGTACAATGTGATTAAATGCAATCCTTGTGCGGTTCGGATGTTGGTCCAGCCGCTATTCGGATCCCACCTTGGAGGAGTCGTTAATATTTTAGCATTTAAACGCATACAAACATGAGAATCGCCTATGAGCGATCGCCTTAACTTGACTTAGTGTTTCGTCAAACGACATCTTGTTCCCGGCAGGCAGCCCATAGGAGTAGATGGAGTTCACAAGATCTGGACGTGCTATACCAACACCAGGTTCTTCGGCGTGTAGGGTAAATGTAAGTGGCCCTTCCGACGAATCATTTGTATAATACTGTTTTCAAGAGATGCATGAGCCCCGCTTGATGGGGGCAGGAGAATGTAAAATTCATCGATCGGTCAGCACCTTATTCCTTACTAAACACGCCTAAGCGGTGTCTTCTAGCCGCGATTCAGCCCCGCGTCATCTCCTTAGTTTAATTCTTTAGGGTTACCTGAGTACTTCAACAACAATACTATTGCCAAGCCTTCACATTGGAAAATACAGTACTACATGACGATATTTGTACATGATTATACCTTACAAAGTCAAATGAGAACCAGTGCTAAAAGCCAAATAAAAACACAAATCAAAACAGCAAACGGAAGCAATAGGGCATTCCAGCGCAAACGGCAATCCTTGGTCTCGAGTACAGTCAGGCCCAAAATTTTGTCGTTCCTCTCCCTTTCAAAATTTTCGTGACTTAATATAAGAACAACAATAGCCTTCATTCGCCCTGATGACCCGGTGATGCCCAAGGGAGCACGGGTCCTCTATCCTACGGCTAATATCCGTTTGACCTCACAAGTGGCATGGGCGCCGAACGATCCACTAAGCTATAAACTCTGAAGGCCCAAACGAAGCGAACAATATCACAATCAGATTCTATTTCAATCGGCCACAGTTGAGCCAAAATTGTTAATCGCGGTCAGCTCAGGGAAAGGTTTCTATACCTAACTCAGCTTAATATGTCATGTAAAATGTGGATCTATTTTATCCAAGAATGCGATTTTGTGTTCTACCTAGGACCGTGGGAACCAGAGTGACTTCGACAAGTCGGGTTCCTAATCACCTGAACCGAAACTCGACCTCATAAATAGTATTCCAGACGACGCGATGTGTAGCAAGTCGGGTGAGAAGGGAGGGTCTGCCGAACGGCGCACGGAAAGTCAACTCACATAAGAATAGGCATCGGCTACGATCAACCACAAAACATTATTGGCGCAGTCCCGCAAACCCATCCTGTCCATTGGCTTAAAAGCTATACCTCCGACTTAACACCCCTCTCAGCAGTACATCAACTGGGAACAACGCCTAAGGGCGAAGAAACCCTCCCTGCCGCCGTTGAAATCCAATGACCAAAGACGAAACTAAAACCATTGCGTATCGAGTTTATAATCCAAGTGAGACAACGTTGAAACAACATAAAACTAGTCAAGCACGGAGACGCTCAGTAAAGTCGACCGTACTCCGTGGTGCCATAGTCAGACTGATTCCATGAGTCGTAGCGTTGCTTGCAACCTCAAGATTTTCGACTGTAGTTTAAGATAGCAGTTTGGTCGTCGCGCAATGAGGTGCGGTTTTCCAACGTCCCTTCTTTTCGACCTTTCGTTCCAATGTCCAATTAAAAACTGCGAGACTTTCAGATTCACCGGTTACTGTAAACCAGTGATCTCCTTTAAAGAGAGTCCGCTTCAATCGAAAATCGCCGACATCAACTTTGAACCCTCCGAATAGTCGGAAGTCAAACATCTGCGATCACGACCCAGTTTTCCATGAAAACATGAACTCTAAAGCCTTTATTTCCCATATGTGTACAGACTCGATCATCCCATTATTGTCGGATGTTTCTTTAATTAGATCCTAACTATTAATCATTGAAACGTTGACAATCATTCAAGCCATCAAGGATCATTTCGACTGTCAGCAACACATCCCGAGACACATAACTTCCCGCAACTCATCTAGTCCGGGTCAAAATTTAAATCTGTTCCTTTTTTGGATTGCTTTACCGTTTCTTCGTCGTTTAAATCAGCCACGTAACGCTGGAAAGTAAATCGGATCATGATCGCGAAATTTTGAAGACATCGCGATCAATCCACGAAATCCTTGAAGACATCGCGATCAATCTAAAATAATCCGATAAGTTGGCATGTTACATCCTGCTCATGCATCATCCCAACTACAGCACCATCTGCTGCGCTGTTGTTGTTAGCTCGGTACACCAACCAGCTAATTTAGCTGTATCGTAATATGAAGGATGACCCTCAATCATAAGGACATCTCGGTACGTCAAACAAAACCGCCTTGTCATGACTTCTAGCTTAAAAACCAGCTTTCAAGCGTCCCAGTGGGGCCTGGGTCATCGGATAGGACCCAAACTGGGGTCAGGGACGTGACACCCACCCATGGAGCGTTTGCCTAGAGTACACCCTTGGCCAGGTCTCTCGAGGGTCACTACCGGTCTCCAAACCTACCCCCTTCCCACCTCGGTACGTCTATTCGTGTACGCATTTATATAACCTATAAAACTCTTAGATTTTATATATTTTATATAATATATATACATATATATATTTTCTTCTTCTTTTTTCGTCGTTGTCCTCAAAGTCGTTTCCGATGGTCGTCAGCTCGGTGATAACACGGTGTAAGTTGACTACGCATAAGGCGAGTCATAACGAGCACAAACGACGGCCAAAAAAAGTCAGTCGAGGAGAAAAAAAGAAAGAGAGAAAACGAAACAACAAAAGAAGAAGAAAGAGAGAGATGGGAAGGGGTGGGGCAGTGAGTTCCCGAGGGAATTTTGGCGGGTCGGGGTCAGATTCGTCCCCAGTACGAAAAACGGTGTCGAATGACACTAAACACAAGGGGGGGGTAGACGCAATATTGGGGCCGGACCCACTAGTGTCCCTTCGAATATGTTAGTATACGGAACTTTGGCGGGCTCCACCGCACTAACGGTTGGACTGAACGACGCCCGCTCGGCATCGTTGGACTCAACATCGAAGGGCGATTCGAATGAGGGGTGATACCCCAGTCCTACGGGCAAAATGTGAAAAAGGTTCAAAAGGAGAAAATAAAGAGAGTGTCAACGACGGCGGGTGCGCTTTAGGCGGCCGCCCAGGCTAACGAGCGGTAGGGCGGAGGACCGCCAAGTATAATTGGAGACATCTCGACTAGGCGAACATAACGAGGGGTGATTTGCCCACTGGCGAGTTGGGAATAAAACTTCAAGTATTTCGTACCCACCTCCCACCTTTAGTTATTATTCCAATCTAGGGTTGTAGCAGGCTAGCTGAAGGTCGGGCGGAGGCACGCTGTATATCGTTGTGCTCGCCGAAAGTAGACGAGTAGAATGAAGGGTCGCATGTATACACTTAGAGTCTGGGATCTGGTATGGAAAGGGTGCAACACCGACAGGAATTTATTTCAATTTTTGTAATGTATTATGAAATGGTCACAAAACAGAGGGGCAACTCATATAACTGCATGGTGGCTTGTCGGATCGAGACCCGGTTGGGCTCGTTAGATGCCCTAAAGGGTTTGCTACGTAATGATGTGCAAGACTTCGGTCGGCGATTCAGCAATAAAAAGAAGGACCGGTTACCATGGCGCTAGTGAAGCGATTTTAGATGCTGATGACGTGAAAACCTAAGATTCGGCCGCCCTCCCCTGGTGGTTCAAAGGGTACAATTAAACCCGACGGCGTTCTTTAGTTATCCGGTGACATATGCTCTTTGGCGAGATAGCGGGTGGCCTTGATCGCACGAGTAAGACACCACAAAGGCGGTGATCCCACAAAATCGGCTGAAACGACTTATCAATACATGGGGTCCTGACATATTAAGTTGTCACGAGATATATGAGGATAGGAGGATTCGTTCGAGAGGTCGAGAAAAGAAC
>JASANE010014548.1:0-19020 GCA_030248225.1 Trileptium ribeirensis
AAATAGTAAAACTCAATGAAGGGTGCAGTTTAGTACTTTCGCTTGAGCACTGCCAAATTCATAGCGGCCATCATTTGAAATGCTCAATGAAGGATAAAGTTTAGTGCCTCCGTTTGAGTACTGTCCAAAATCATAACAGCCATCAAAATGAAAGGCTCAAGGAAGGATACAGTTAGTGCCTTCGTTTGAGCACTGTCCAAAATCTTAACGGCCATCAAATTGAAAGGCTCAAGGAAGGGAACTGTTTAGTGCCTTCGGTTGAGCACTGTCCAAAATCAGAACGGCCATCAAATTGAAAGGCTCAAGGAAGGATACAGTTAGTGCCTTCGTTTGAGCACTGTCCAAAATCATAACAGCCATCAAATTGAAATACTCGACGAATAGTACAGTTTAGTACCTTCGGTTGATCACGGTCCAAAATCTTAACGGCCATCAAATAGTAAAACTCAATGAAGGGTGCAGTTTAGTACTTTCGCTTGAGCACTGCCAAATTCATAGCGGCCATCATTTGGAATGCTCAATGAAGGATAAAGTTTAGTGCCTCCGTTTGAGTACTGTCCAAAATCATAACAGCCATCAAATTGAAGGCTCAAGGAAGGATACAGTTAGTGCCTTCGTTTGAGCACTGTCCAAAATCTTAACGGCCATCAAATTGAAAGGCTCAAGGAAGGGAACTGTTTAGTGCCTTCGGTTGAGCACTGTCCAAAATCAGAACGGCCATCAAATTGAAAGGCTCAAGGAAGAGTACAATTTAGTACCTTCGCTCGAGCACTGTCCAAAATCATAACAGCCATTAAATTGAAAACTCAAGGAAGGGTAGAGTTTAGTACCTTCGTTTGAGCACTGCCAAATTCATAGCGGGCATCATTTGAAAAGCTCAAGGACGGGTACAGTTTAGTACCTTCGCTTGACCACTGTCCAAAATCATAACGGCCATCTTCTGAAAGGCTCAAGAAAGAGTACGGTTTGCTTCCTTTACTTGAGCACTATCAAAATTCATAATGGTAATTATTTGAAAGGTCCAAGGAAGTGAACAGTTAACTGCCTTCATTTGAGCACTGTCCAAAATCATAACGGATATCAAATTGAAAGGTTCAAAGACGGGTACAGTTTAGTGCCTTCGTTTGAGCACTGTCCAAAATCATAACGGCCATCAAATTGAAAGGCTCAAGTAAGCGAACAGTTTAGTGACTTCACTTGAGCACTGTCCAATATCATAACGGCCGTCAAATTGAAAGACTCGAGGAATAATACAGTTTAGTACCTTCGCTTGAGCACGGTCCAAAATCTTAACGGCCATCAAATTGAAAGGCTCAAGGAAGGGAACAGTTTAGTGCCTTCACTTGAGCACTGTCAAAAACCATAACGGCCACCAAATTGAAAGGCTCAAGGAAAAATACAGTTAGTGCCTTCGTTTGAGCACTGTCCAAAATCATAACAGCCATCAAATTGAAAGACTCGACGAATGGTACAGTTTAGTACCTTCGGTTGAGCACGGTCCAAAATCTTAACGGCCATCAAATAGTAAAACTCAATGAAGGGTGTTGTTTAGTACTTTTTGTTGAGCACTGCCAAATTCATAGCGGCCATCATTTGAAATGCTCAAGGAAGGATACAGTTTAGTGCCTCCGTTTGAGTACTGTCCAAAATCATAACAGCCCTCAAATTGAAAGGCTCAAGCAAGTGTACAGTTTTGTGCCGTCGCTTGAGCACCGTTCAAACTCATAACAACCATCAAGTTGAAAGGCTCAAGGAATGGTACAGTTTAGTACCTTCGCTTGAGTACTGTCCAAAATCAGAACGGCCATCAAATTGAAAGGCTCAAGGAAGAGTACAATTTAGTACCTTCGCTCGAGCACTGTCCAAAATCATAACAGCCATTAAATTGAAAACTCAAAGGAAGGGTAGAGTTTAATACCTTCGTTTGAGCACTGTCCAAAATCATAACGGCTATCAAATTGAAAGGCTCAAAGACAGGTACAGTTTAGTGCCTTCGCTTGAGCACTGTCCAAAATCATAACGGCCATCAAATTGAAAGGCTCAAGTAAGCGAACAGTTTAGTGACTTCACTTGAGCACTGTCCAAAATCATAACGGCCATCGAATTGAAAGGCTCAAAGATTGGTACGGTTTAGTGCATTTGCTTGAGCACTGTTCAAAATCATAACGGCCATCAAATTGAAAGACTCAAGGAAACGAACAGTTTAGTGCCTTCACTTGAGCAATGTCCAAAATCATAACGGCCATCAAATTGAAAGGCTCAAGGACGGGACGGTTTAGTGCATTTGCTAGAGCAGTGTCCAAATTCATAACGGCCATCAAATTGAAAGGCTCAAGGTAGGGAACTGTTTAGTGCCTTCGGTTGAGCACTGTCTAAAATCAGAACGGCCATCAAATTGAAAGGCTCAAGGAAGAGTACAATTTAGTACCTCCGCTCGAGCACTGTCCAAAATCATAACAGCCATTAAATTGAAAACTCAAGGAAGGGTAGAATTCAGTACCTTCGTTTGAGCACTGCCAAATTCATAGCGGGCATCATTTGAAAAGCTCAAGGACGGGTACAGTTTAGTGCCTTTGCTTGAGCACTGTCAACATTCATAGCGGCCATCATTCGAAAGGCTCAAGGAAGGATACAGTTTAGTTTTAGTACCTTCGCTTGACCACTGTCCAAAATCATAACGGCCATCTTCTGAAAGGCTCACGGAAGAGTACGGTTTGCTTTCTTTACTTGAGCACTATCAAGATTCATAATGGTCATTATTTGAAAGGCCTAAGGAAGCGAACAGTTAACTGCCTTCATTTGAGCACTGTCCAAAATCATAACGGCTATCAAATTGAAAGGCTCAAAGACGGATACAGTTTAGTGCCTTCGTTTGAGCACTGTCCAAAATCATAACGGCCATCAAATTGAAAGCCTCAAGTAAGCGAACAGTTTAGTGACTTCACTTGAGCACTGTCCAAAATCATAACGGCCATCAAATTGAAAGGCTCAAAGACTGGTACGGTTTAGTGCATTTGCTTGAGCACTGTTCAAAATCATAACGGCCATCAAATTGAAAGACTCAAGGAAACGAACAGTTTAGTACCTTCGCTCGAGCACTGTCCAAAATCATAACAGCCATTAAATTGAAAAGCTCAAGGAAGGGCAGAGTTTAGTACCTTCGTTTGAGCACTCCCAAATTCATAGCGGGCATCATTTGAAGTGCTCAAGGAAGGATACAGTTTAGTGCCTCAGTTTGAGTACTGTCCAAAATCATAACAGCCATCAAATTGAAAGGCTCAAGAAATGGTACAGTTTAGTACCTTCGCTTGAGCACGGTCCCAAATCTTAACGGCCATCAAATTGAAAGGCTCAAGAAGGGAACTGTTTAGTGCCTTCGGTTGAGCACTGTCCAAAATCAGAACGGCCATCAAATTGAAAGGCTCAAGGAAGAGTACAACTTAGTACCTTCGCTCGAGCACTGTCCAAAATCATAACAGCCATTAAATTGAAAAGCTCAAGGAAGGGTAGAGTTTAGTACCTTCGTTTGAGCACTCCCAAATTCATAGCGGCCATCATTCGAAAGGCTCAAGGAAGGATACAGTTTAGTTTTAGTACCTTCGCTTGACCACTGTCCAAAATCATAACGGCCATCTTCTTAAAGGCTCACGGAAGAGTACGGTTTGCTTTCTTTACTTGAGCACTATCAATATTCATAATGGTCATTATTTGAAAGGCCCAAGGAAGCGAACAGTTAACTGCCTTCATTTGAGCACTGTCCAAAATCATAACGGCTATCAAATTGAAAGGCTCAAAGACGGGTACAGTTTAGTGCCTTCGTTTGAGCACTGTCCAAAATCATAACGGCCATCAAATTGAAAGGCTCAAGTAAGCGAACAGTTTAGTGACTTCACTTGAGCACTGTCCAAAATCATAACGGCCATCAAATTGAAAGGCTCAAAGACTGGTACGGTTTAGTGCATTTGCTTGAGCACTGTTCAAAATCATAACGGCCATCAAATTGAAAGACTCAAGGAAACGAACAGTTTAGTACCTTCGCTCGAGCACTGTCCAAAATCATAACAGCCATTAAATTGAAAGGCTCAAGAAGGGTAGAGTTTAGTACCTTCGCTTGAGTACTGCCAAATTCATAGCGGGCGTCATTTTAAAGGCTCAAGGACGGGTACAGTTTAGTACCTTCGCTTGAGCACTGTCCAAAATCATAACGGCCATCAAATTGAAAAAGTCGAGGAATGGTACAGTTTAGTACCTTCGCTTGAGCACATCCAAAATCTTAACGGTCATCAAATTGAAAGGCTCAAGGAAGGGAACAGTTTAGTGCCTTCACTTGAGCACTGTCCATAATCATATTGGCCACCAAATTGAAACGCTCAAGGAAGGGTAGAATTTAGTACCTTCGCTTGAGCACTGCCAAATACATAGCGAGCATGATTTCAAAGGCTCAAGCGAAGGTACTAAGTTGTATCCTTTCTAGAGCCTTTCAAATGATGCCCGCTATGAATTTGGCAGTGTTCAAGCGAAGGTACTAATGCGGCGTTCACGTTATAATGTCCCCGCTGTTTGGAACCTTTGACCCTCTGTAGTCGCGACCCTACCGTATAGACAGTCAGGGTGACACCCATACTGTAAATCAAATGCCGATGGTGTACGACACACCCTTAGCTACTACATTTTTTCTAGACAGTGTCGTACACACCCTTAGCTACCAATTTGGCGCGAATTAACTATAACGGACACCGTCTGTAGCTAATGCGGTTTATTAGTCAACTGTCCTGTGGAGTTTCTCCTAAATTCTCGATATTTGTATCTACCCCATATGAACATTGCTCAAATAAATTCCGAACACTGTCAATAAAACAGCCAGAAGACACGGTGTGCCTGACACTGTCAGGAAGTGGTAATACGCGTAACTAGCTACCGTTGAAAGGCTCAAGGAAGCGAACAGTTAATTGCCTTCATTTGAGCACTGTCCAAAATCATATAGGCCATCAAATTGAAAGGCTCAAGTAAGCGAACAGTTTAGTGGCTTCACTTGAGCACTGTCCAAAACCATAACGGCCATCAAATTGAAAGGCTCAAAGACTGGTACGGTTTAATGCATTCGCTTGAGCACTGGTTAAAATCATAACGGCCATAAAATTGAAAGACTAAAGGAAGGGAACAGTTTAATGCCTTCACTTGAGCACTGTCGAAAATCATAACAGCCATCAAATTGAAAGGCTCAAGGACGGTACGGTTTAGTGCATTCGCTAGAGCAGTCCAAATTCATAACGGCCATCAAATTGAAAGGCTCAAGGAAGGGTACACTTTAGTGATTTCGCTTGAGCACTGTCCAAACTCGTAACGGCCATCAAATTGAAGTGCTCAAGGAAAGGTACACATTAGTGATTTCGCTTGAGCACTGTCCAAAATCACTACGGGCATCAAATGGAAATGCTCAAGAAAACATCCATTCAGTGTCTTCACTTGAACACTGTCAACATTTATAACGGCCATCATCTGAAAGGCTCAAGGAAGGGTACGGTTTGCTTCCTTTACTTGAGCACTATCAAAATTCATAACGGCCATTATTTGAAAGGCTCAAGGAAGGGTACAGTTTAGTGCCTTCGCTGGAGCACTGTCCAAAATCATAACGGTCATCAAATTGAAAAGCTCAAAAAAAGATACAGCTCAGTGTATTCATTTGAACACTGTCAATATTCTTAACGGTCATCATCTGAAAGGCTTAAGGAAGGGTACGGTTTACTTCCTTTACTTGAGTACTATCAAAATTCATAACGGTCATTATTTGAAAGGCTCAAGGAAGCGAACAGTTAACTGCCTTCATTTGAGCAGTATTAAAAATCAGTCATCTGAGAACTCACCGCAGATGCTTGTAAGGCTTGTGCACTACAAAACAGTCAAATCTATAGCGCATAAGCGAAAATCATAGTTTGCTAGATTAGCCCAGAAGAAACTTTGTTGCAATTTATTGCATAGATATTAAGACTAAACACACCTTCTTGATACCTCCGTATAAAAAACTATTAATCCAAGTTTGCTTGCTTAACATACATATATATTTTTCTGTACATTTCAATGAAGAATCTGTGTCCTTCTTGAAACAAATATGTAACAGTTACAACTACTTGCTTTAATGCGGCACCTAAAAATCAAACTTTCCACTTTTTAACTTTTGACCTGCGCTAGCAGATGGAACCGTACATTCATTTATTCAATTTGAAATTGATGCATCTCAGATAAAATGATCCATTTTTGACTGACGGTAATTTGGTATGGAGATTCTAGTGCGAAATTTCATGGTCTTTCGGATTTTCATTACTTGGAAGAGCTAAATGAAGATTTCAATTTCTAAACAATATCAATCTTTCATTACTATCAATTACTCAACCAAGTTGAACGAAGAAATAATTTTACTACGATATACAGCAGCAAGACTGATAATTACTTAGTATGGAAGTTCTGAAAATCATTTCTCGAAATACTATTTCAAGTTTTTTGCGGGCTTTCAGCATTTCATTGCTTGGAAGAGCTAAATGAAGACTTCAATTTCTAAACAATATCAATGTTTCATTACTATCAATTGCTCAACAAAGTTGAAGGAAGAAACGATTTTACTACGATATGTAGCATCATTTATATGAAGCCATCTGTCAGACACCCGCAATCAGCTAAATGGGAATGATTTGTAATGGCGGCGCAGATTTATCTTGTTATCAATGATTATCAGATACGGAAAATGATTTCAATTTTTATATCATAATTTTATGATATAAATTTATTCGGCAGTAAAGCAGCAATGTATATTCGGTGGAAAACATTACCCGTTTCGTGAGTTTGGAATCTAACATGAAGTTGTGAACATGACGTTCAGCTGTCGAAAGCTCCAGTTTCTGCGCCACTACAGCAACGACCAAAGATGATGTGCCAGCACCCTGAAATTGAAATTCCATCGCTATTGGCGCAATTATATAATTGATATTAATATGATACGACAAATATACAAATTGATATATTTTATTATATTTATTAAATATAATAGGTATATAATATAAAAACACAAAAATAGTACAATAACGTATAATTAGGTAAGGTTACACAGCATTACATAGGGTATAATAACATAATGTAGTATTAATAAAAAATGTACTTCTAATATTATAAACAATTTATCGCTGGTATTATAAACAATATGATTTACATTATATTTTATTCTTTTCTTCTACTATATTCTTATTTTATAATTTCACACTGTTTTAATAGACTTTTGTTCTTAATTGAATGTAGTGAATTTGATAATTGATAATAATATAATTGTATAATGTATTTATAAAAATACCTTATAATAATTAAAAATTAATTAACTTTATTATATTTATTTAATATAATAAATAATTATTACAACATGCGACACAATTATGCGACTCAGTTAGTGCATCAGGATCAACATCTACTGAATGTCTCTTCACTCAACTATATTATTTGCGAAAATATAATTTATTAAGGTATCATACAGTTCAAACATAAGAAGTCCATGTTTTGCGTTAAATTTGATGCAGGTTCCAACTCCGACATTGCCAAGAATAAAGCGTACAATATTTGAATTAGCATATTACGTCTTATCCATTTTATTATATTTAATATAACTTATCAGATATCTATAATATTGGTTATGATTCAAAAGCAAGTCACCTAAAAGACAAATTTGCCATTATAATGGTATAGTCCACCTATTAATCGTATTTATTGCAGAAAAACGTAGTGTCACAATTTGGTAAACTGAACCCTTAAATATATACAGCGAAGCTAATCACACTTGTCTATGCTGAGAGAACTGTTGCAGATACATTATTTATTGTAAGAAAAGATTTTCTTTTGGGAATAACAAATTTCAATTGTAGTGTTAGAAAGACTTCTGAATTTTTCTTCAAACGAATAGAACAGGGGCGTCACCAGAAAATTTCAATTGAGGGCACCCATGTCTTGTGGTAGTACGTTGAAAAAAATTTTGTTGCAGTTGCAAACTAGGGGAAAGGCACCAATACCAAACTAGGGGGCACGGACCGCCAGTGCCCCCGTGATGACGCCACTGGCCTAGATTTTTGTTTTTAAAGGCCTAGCTGTTAGAACCTTTTGTCTCTTGCAACCAGCTGTGACATACAAAAATATATTACAGCCAACCGTTAAATATTTGAAATTCTCATGGGTAGCTATTAGAGACTTTTGTATTTTATAACTTACTGTAAGAGACAAAAGTTTCTAACAGCCAGCCATTAGAGACAGTAATCTGTTATAGCTAGCTGCAAGAAATTTTAATCTCTAACAGCTAGCTGTTAGAGATTTCTGTATTTATTGGCTATCTATAAAAACTGAAGTCTCTTACAGCTATCTGTTAGACATTTAAATATCACACAAGCGGCCATTGAAGACAAAAGTCTCTAGCAGCCGATTGCAAGAAACTAAAGTATCATAATGACCGTCCATTAGAGATTTTAGTTTCTTGCAAACGCTTGTTAAAGACAAAACTGCTCACTTTCTGCACTCATTATTCTGTGAAACCTGCATAACATATAATGACCGAAAAAGCTGTGTGCCAATAGCACGTAAATTTGAAAAACGTTGACACAAGTCAAGTATTTAAGCTCTGCATCTAATAATGATTCGGGTTGCGATCCATTAACCCAGTGATATATGTACGGATTCTTTGATAGAAATTGTTTAAGGTGACATTTATAGTAACCATCGAGCGCGAGTCAAAATATTAAATGAGTTTATAATATTGACCATAAATGTGTCTAAACAAGAGGACATGGCACGACATAAAGCGTACAAAGTGAATAACCTAAAAGTGCAAGTACTCGATGAGAAATCAAGAATATTTTCCTCTGAATTTGAATCAAAATCGATAGAATTATGCCAACGGTCTATAGTCGGTCATTGGCAGCTACTGATCTGGGATCCGTAAAGCCAAAATCGTACGAATTGAAACTTAGGTACCGCGACGTATTGTGATCGAAGAACAAAAACATAAAGAGAGAGCTGGGATCGATAGCTTTGGACCAGGAATTGGAAAAGTATAATAATATAGTTTCATTAAAAAAATTTGCTAAATGCAAGCGCAAAAATTCAAATTATCGCAACGAAGATAGCACATTCTGCTCTTGCTTTTCTCAACTAAGCTTTATCGTTGCTGCCGAAAGTTATAGTTCTTAACGTTCTTAAATTTTAGCACAGCAATATAAATTTTCGTTCCGCGACAACGCTATTAATGCGGCGTCCACGTTCTAATATCCCCAACCGTTGGAATCCATGTACCCCACAGGGTGGCAGGCACACTCTCGACAACAGGGTATCCTAGACACACCCATGTTTTTCATTTTGAGGGGTCCTTAGTTAGAGGTAATGTGATTTTCTGACGGCGTGAAGGACGCCGTTTCTTTTTTGCAATTTTAATGACGGAATGCTGCACAGTACCCTGTCAACATACATATTTTCTACATACAAACATCGAACTTCTTAAAAAACTAAGAACAAAATGGACCGATACATCGGATTTACAGACAGAATGCGTTACTGTTAATTCGACACAAAATGGTAACTAACGGTGTGTGCGACACCGTAAACAAAAAATTTAGTAGATAAGGGTGTGTCGTATACCGTCATCAATTGTTTAAGGTATAGGCTACACGGTATGGTCGCCGCTGATCTGTAATGTGATTTTCTGACGGCGTGAACGACGCCGTTTCTTTTTTGCAATTTTAATGACGGAATGCTGCATAGTACCCTGTCAACATACATATTTTCAACATACAAACATCGAACTTCTTAAAAAACTAAGAACAAAATGGACCGATACACCGGATTTACAGACAGAATGCGTTACTGTTAATTCGACACAAAATGGTAACTCAGTACTTCGTAGCAGTGCACTATTTCGTCTGTCCTAAATCTTTGTCAAAAGTCTGGAAAACACATAGGTCGCACCAGAAGTCAATTTTTTCTATGATAAGCAAACCTGGTGGTGTTTTCAATTTGACTTACGTGCTTTACGTTTCGTTTTTTCTTGTTGTCAAAACCAGACTTACGATAAAATTTCACGGATCAAGTAAAGAAGTGGCGAATATGCTTTTACTGCATTGCTGCAGGGCGGTGTCGGTTTTTGAAGGACGATTTTACTTCAACGTCCAATACTAAAAAATTAGATTCATAACAGCTACGTTTGTGATTAAGGATGAATTTAATTGAAAGAATTAAATTTTGAAGTTGCTATTATTAACATATCCCGTAATTGGCACAATGTTTAATGTAGAGTCTGATAAAAACGAAAAAAATCACAGCCTGTCAGCTGTGACATGGAGTATGTTGTATGTTATGCAATTTCAGGTTAAAACTTATATTTTAGTGCAGCTTATTGCTAACAGTGAAGCCTACTCTTTATTTGCCTAAATCAGCCTTCTTTTGACCTCAAAATTTATGAAGAATTTTTAAGAGGTTATCTTTGCTGTACAGATAATTTTTAAATTTAAAAATCGCAATTCTTACTTAGCATTGTTTTATTGATGCCTTTGTTGCAGCAAACGTTCACTATAAAGAACTCGCGCTGTGTAAAAATTGTAGCTTACTAATATTCCACTAATTACGGCAACTGCTCGTCCACAATAAGTGTTGGGAACGATATCGCCGTAACCAACGGAAAGAAATGTGATCGCTATCATCCATATTGAATTCAGATAGCTCTCGTGTTTCCTGGCTTCGATAATTTCATTTCCCAAATTGTCGCGAACGTGGTGTCTAAAAGTTCATGATATAGTTCAAAAACAAAACGCGAGCATGGCTGATGCCAAGATGCCATTTATAAGCAAAACGGGTTCGACTCCATATTGTATATTAATTACATAAAAAATCTTAATAAAAATAAATATATAAATATATAAAAAATAAAATATATTAATAAAAATTTAATAATAACTAAATACAAGGCGAAATGATCAAAAATGTGAGGTTTTGCGCAAAGATTGTGGCAAAACGTGAATCCACAGAGTTGAACGTAGTCGAAAGAGCCAAGCTCGCAGGATTGGCCACTCAGAAAACTGAGTTATGCAAGTTACAATGTTTAACTTTACGTCATAAAATTTCCAAAAAAACGACCCATGAAGCGGGTTAGTAACAATTACAAAAACTCCATAATTATTAAATTTGTTTCTCAAATTCCAAATCAGTACACTACAAAGCAAACACATTTTCAAAACCTGCAAGACTATAATGTAGACTTCAAACTGAGCTATTTCAGCAAATTTCGAATCCCGGGTAACTAAGCACAAAAGAATGTGGGAGTCGTGGAAAATTACAACAACCCGCCGTGTATCAAATGCAGACCGCAAATCAATTTAAATGCAGAGATTCCCCTAATTGTACTGCTTGCTGAATTCGTTGAACCTAAACGAGCTTGTAACTAGCATTCACAGCGTCGTCCAAAGATTTGAAAATTGGGACATTGAACAGCACTGTTGTAAAATTTTGTTTTCATCTTTCGTAAGACGTTATATTAAACGTTTGAGCTTCACTGCCCCATGCTATTACGATCGTAACCCAGTGTATTACTGATCCAGCCGCTGTATTCCACCAGACAATTAAGTGTGACAAGCGGCAAACGTTCGGATACATGAAACAACATTTACAGCAAGTTTTAAATGAGTCAGTGATACATACCGTTAAAATCCGGACGATCAATTTAACCACAGCTCGATTTTATGGTCCAATGATAAGAATTATATCATACGATTTAATGGTGCGTAAGTCATGTAAAATTATTCATCAGTTACTGGGACGTATGCGGTTTCATCTCGACACTGGTAAAAGTTTGAGTACGTCTGTCGCTCGGCTGTCGAAGCAGCTTTTTAGAATCAATGGCAACAAAGGTTTGGCCTCTAACCAAACTATATGTACTTGTCAATGTAAACGTTGACCTGTAGTTATTCCTATATGTATCACTTGCTTCTAATCTCGTGTCAGTAGGGCACCATTTGTAGCCGCCTAACAAACTAGGGTTCCGGGTTGTGGGAAGGGGCTGCGGCACTGATAGGGTCCATTAATATTGTGAAGGCGCCTATAATGCCGTAAAGTGGGCTTCGAATGTGGTAAGGCTAAGCGAGGGCTCGAATATCGTAAGGGCGCTCTTACATATCAGCAATCGATGATATAGAGTTATAGAACAATGCTGGCCGAGTATAGTAAACGTGCAACTCGGGAGAATATAAGAATCTCGGACTGAAGCAAAAATTTTCGGATACCCTTGAAATTTCAGACAGTATGGAATATATACATATACATATGCTTCAATGCAATAACACTTATAATACTGTTAGAAAATAATGGCATTTCTTTGGAGGTATAATCAAATTTGATTACCGTTGGGTGTTTACTCTAGATGTATGCAGACATTAATCCAGGAGTAAAACTATGATATCTTTTTGAGCATTACGGCAAATAGTAAAGTGGACATGATAGGATAGAAGGGTACATTTTGAAAATGGCCATTGACAACATGCACTTGTCGCAGATAGCAGCTGAGAAAAAAACAGAAAATGTAGTTTTCATTTATTACTGAATAAATTTATCTTACGATAGATCATCATATTTCCTAATTGCAATATAAATTGATAATTTTTGCTGCAACACCTATAACTCGATAACCGAACGGTAGAATTTCTTAAATTTTTTGCCATTCAGTGGGAAAGAGTGAAACATACAAAAAATTATTTGCCCATATCTTCTTTGATTAGCAACTACGGGTTGAACAAAATTCTTATTTCGGGCCAAAATCAGTTCGGATTAAGATGTTATCTTCTATAACCTAGTCTTACTATTTTTTACTTTCTACCTTGATGAATCTCTCAGTCTTACTTAGTCGAGTGTTGCAACATTTATAATTTAAGTGAAATTGCTACCCCAACGGTCTCAGCGCAGCATCTAGTATATATATTATGTATCTCAGTTAACTAGTTATATATTATGTATCTAATATGATATGCTAGTTAACTACGGGAGAGTTTCTTTACTAAATATTATCAAGTGTTCATTATAAAAATACTGTAGAAGAGTTCGGCACTCGGTCATATACGTGTGCTTTACCCCATACGATTGCGTGGCCATTTCTAGACTTACCGCCCCCAAGGATTGCATGGGATACCTCAAAGGTATCTTGGAGCTACTAACTATCATATCGCCAATAACCAAAACCATTCGAGCGTGAATCGAAGCGACAGTTAATTGCTGCTCCTGCTTTAATCTCATTGGTTATTGGCAACCCAAACACTGGTAGCTCCAAGAAACTCCCAGGCGGTTCATATTCATATTCTGAAGAAGTCATCGAATAATATGAAGCACTTGAGTATCACCAGTTCATACATGCTCGAGGACTGAAGACCAAGGCGGTGAAGATGGGTAGTCGGGCACTCGAGGGGGGGGGCTTGCGCCACCGTCAGGGGAGGGTGGTTTGCTCACCTATCAGGTGGGAAGAGGGATCGCAGATTCAAAGGAATAACCCCGTATGCGCATGTATGGACCGATAATCATATTCTTCTATAATATTTTTTTACGATGAAACTTTCTACTACCTTGGCCGACAACTTGCAGTGGTAACATGACCAAAGCATTAGGGTACACAGTTCTAGCAGAGTATGTACTAGGGCTTTAGATTTTGAGTAAAGTACTAACCTTTCACATAGCCGAAGTATCCACGCTGAAATAATCCAAAACGAAAACGTTACCACGCACAACACTGTACCAGGCGTTACTGTCATTAAGTTTTTAAGAACAAACTTAGTATTAAAATTAATTCGATTCAGTGCTCCAATGCTTCGCGACGATGTATCGGTAACAAGTTTACTGTGCAGTAAAAGTACGCGACACAAAAGGTACAGTCGCAAAAACATGGGTATCGAAAGTAGAACGTCTAACGAAACCGGCGATGTTGAAACCGTTTCTCCGTCCGCATGAATCGTTGTCCAATTAAATGTAACATTACCAGGCAGCGGACAAATGGCACACACAGCGAGTTCAACAGCAACTTGAATAATGAGGCGACATGTGATTGCAATCCGCCAGTCGTCAGCACTATTGTCGACAAGAAATAGCTGAAATGAACAACTACAGTTAGCTAAAACATAGGCCTTCATAATTGCGCTAATAAAATAACTCAAATATTCTGTTTTAGACATAAGGACCTTCGAACAGACGCAAAATATCTGTACCAACAGGCCATAAACATCCAAGATGCACAGGTCTAGGGGTCTAGATGGCTGCTGCACGCGCGGGTAGGTCACAGCGTAATAAGCTAAATAGCTGTATGGCTGTATTAAATACCATCTCAAACTGTGCATACACTACAAGAGTGGAAAAAAAACAAGTGCAATTCTGGATTAGTGTATTGATAGCTAACATACTAAACGAGAAATTCCTTTGTATAAAGGAATATATAGATGTGTGTCTGATAGTTCAAAGCATTGTGTGAGTGCCGTTGCAATGAAAGGGCTGACGCACTAACTAACAAGCTTCACTTGTACATTACTGCAACAATATGGCCTGTGTATCAGCATTACACGCAATCAACGTTTCAATCAAATATCTAATACACCACCATCCTGTGGTATGCTGGTGAAAAAATATACATCAATATGTAAGAAAAGTTTTACATAGAAATATATTAGTGTTGTATAAAAACCTTTACACCGTAAACTATAAACTGTTAATATATTAACATAATTCATTTGCAGTGCCTCCATTGAACAAATTTTCATAAACATATGAACCATTGGATTTTAATTTAGTACGAACACAAAACGTACCTGGCTGGTTATTATCAGATTTGTTTTATTAGTGGTATAACTAGCCATAAAATTAGTATCAAGACGTACGCGAACTTCCAAGACGTGATAAGTTACTATAAAACAGAGCAACAGGGCTGTTGAAAGCAGGATTAAAAGCTTCAGTACCGTTGAGAATGCCGATTCCTAGAATATTATCTATTATAACGACAAGATTATATAAGACAAATTAGGACAATTTAACTGCATATCCCGTTGGGTTTCCGAAAAAAACTGCGCATACCGTTTTTTGAAAGTCGTTCTGGGTAAAGCCGTATTAATCAATATAAGAGACCTCAATAAAAATATGTATTCTCTAAATATATATCCAATTTGCATCAGAACCAAAGTAGGTTTTAATCCGCGGGATCTCATAAACGCAAGCACGCGAGGTTTCTAGAACAGTTTGGCACAGCGCCACCGGTCTATATGTGTGTGTTATTGTTCAATGATTGAACGCTAATGCATGTCACTGGACCATTAGATTTCCTAAAAATTATTTAATATTGATACTCAAAAATACTTGAAATGCATGTTATTGGCTTTACTCAGCGGTACGTCATAAAAGCAAGTACGCGAGGTGTCGAAAACAGTTTGGCACAGCGCTGTCGTTCTTTGTATGCGTTATTGTTCACTGATTGAATGCTGATGCATGTCACTACCTCCTAAAATTTCTTAAACAAATTATTTAACATTGATTGATTTTGCAAAAAAATGTTTTATGCGATATATTTTCAAGATGTTAATTTTTTCGTGCTGATTATCCACCAAATTGCATCCATCCACTGCATATTTACGTGTAAAACCACAATGATTTTACGCTGCAGTTATCGTTACCGTGTAACAGCAAATAGTATCTCTGCCAAGAAGCCTCGGAAACAGTCTAGATTTTTAGCATAAATACCATCTTCCTGCCTCTAATGGTTACGGAATAAGCGTAAATCAGATCTTGTTGCATAAATGTCATAAGACGGCACTTAAATATGTATATAATGCTTGCAAATAAAAGCGCCCAAGTTTGACCACCTTACTACCGTCAAGTTCGTTTTATCTGTTTCGAAATCATGGGCGACACTTTACACCGATATACTACTACAGATTATTTCCAAAAGTGTAAACTTATGATCGCATGTTAATCAAACACTTAACGTGTTTGAATATACCGTTTGAACCGTATTGCCGATCTGATTCGAACGATGATAAAATCAGCGCAATCATCTCAAAGGTGAACGACTTAGGCTTAAGTTCCATTAGCTGAGCCTTTGTAGTGTTAGGCACTAGCCAGATTTTCAGTGAAATTTTGCGGAGGGCCGAGGGTCGAAACGGCTGGCCAGAGAGCCGGTAAACCTTCCGGTTGGTAAACCAGCAGGAATAACGGCCGGTGGGCAAACTTGCCGGCAAACCGGCCGCGGTGGGAGTCCCTGCCTGCCTGTCTGGACGAGAGCTAGCGGTCGCGACGAAGCTAGGCAGGCCGGCCGGCTCCAGCCTGCGGCCGTTCCGCAACACTAACACCACTTATAATAAATAGCCCAGAATTATGTGCAAAATTCTCAGAGTTTAAACAAGCATCTCGATAATGATGCACTAGATGTCTCCCCATGGTTTTGCTTAAAGTACAATATTGAAGGACGATAAGTGTTTCCAGCCATCAAACAGGTAGAGACACTTGCGCTTTTAGACATTCGATGTAAACTCACGGGGGTCCGAAAAAAGTTTTTGAAGGGGCGACAATCGTTTATATTGTTACTTGCTCAGCGGAGAATCGTAAAACTGCAATGCCACATCTAGACCTATCGTGTAATACTCCGTCTCTATGCATTTTATAGTACATATAGTCAACGCCCCGGATATTTAGAAACCAAACCAAAAATAATAAAAATTCTTTTTTCTATTATTTGAACAGCAGTGGAAGTCGTGTAGAGACTCATCCCAATATATCTGTTGCTTGCTCTCTCAATTCAGTCTTTGTCATACTCTATTATTCTATCCTAATGTTCATAGTTCATACTATCATCACTCTCATCACTATCATGTTGAAGAAATTTTCGTGTATCCATTATAACAGAAATTGTAAGAAATTTAAGAAAACAGTGTCACAAATTTTTCGTGGATCTAGTTTAAATTAACTGTTTTATTCTATTCTATTAACAGAATTCCAACTGGTATAATTAAAACTTAAGCTGCATTCCCTACCATCTTATTTTGACAGTATGTACAAAACGCTGTTTCGGAACAAAACAGTCATTACACTATCCATTTCCAAATTTAATAATTTGCGTTCGGGAACGCAGAGCCACCGATTGCTAAACGGGGTAAATTCTGTTCACTAAAACAATCCACTTATTCGCTGTTTGGTCACAAATTCGTTTCACAACACATAACGCGGCAACTCGCATTCTCCATTTTTCGTTGCGCTAACGCATTGCGTTTGATTAATCATAATACGTGTAGTTCGCTAACATTACATGCGATGTGCAGGTTTTTGAACGGGGAAATTTTCGTTCGATAATAGAAGAAAAATCTTCCATTTCAAGTGTCAAACGATCACAAATCGGCCACTTAATATTTTTCAAGTAATCGTTAATAGCGGATTTTGGTTTCTTAACGTTGTGGATGCGTTACCCAAAACGCTAATTTTATGTTGTTGTGTATTTTGTTTGATGGCTGGTACGCCGCACAAATGATCGCCCATCGCTAATGACAGAAAGGGATAGCAAGACGCACCTTAAGTTTACTCATGTATTACCAAGGAGCCAAGTTTAGAGTCCTAAAGGTATACCATTCCGTTCAAGTTGAAATGAGTTTAAAAAGATTGAAACTACAAAACGCTCCGCATGCATTATTATCGTGAAGAGTAAGATCGGCGAAACAACGACAAAGTAGCGTACCTGAGATATCACAATTTGGGTATGTTCGATGCAATAGAAATGAACGTGCGTAAAATAACCATATTTTGGAGGTATATATCTAATGTTTCCTGACTGCTTTTCAGCATGAGACACTTAGCTAAAACTTTTATAATGTTGGGAACGGGATAAGTCGAGAACAGGGCATACCGCTGTCATACATTTCCTTAAATAAAAAATACTCAACCTCTCTGCACAGATATTTCAGCTAAATTTTAGTTTTCTACGACGGCCGATCTTGTTGCATTTCTTTCTCAACAATGTTAAATATTGTACCTTGCTGTATACACCGAAGTAAATAAATTCGTTTTCCAACATCATTACTGATATTCCAAAAAGCGCGAGGCCAGCCGAATAATCCGCTATCCATTGGCGTCGAGTCAAAATTTCGTTGTGTGCGCCAAGGCGTTGCTTTAAGCTAATTTGAGGACCAGCGGCAGGCCAATTTGATGTCCCGTTGTTGTTAATGCAGCGGTCCGTATTCGACGGCTTCGACTTGCAAAACATCATCGTATCGGCTGTCATAGAAACACACACCTTCGCTTTGCTTGGAAATATATTGTTCCTAGCTTATTTTAGTATCTACCTACAAAATAACATTCAAATACAATAGTGGGTGCTGTTTATTTTGGTAATAATAATATGACCGAATAATGCGATACAAATCCAACCACCTACCATTTTTTAAACCATATGAAGATATTAAGCTGAGAAAAATACATACCATACAAAATTTAAAGATTAAGCCTAAGCCTGATATATATGTTAATATTTTTTATATATCAGTCCTTTTGTTTGATGATAGCGTAGGTTTCAATGATCGGCGTAAAGCATAGTAAAAATATTACAAATGTAGAATAATGAATGGGATTATTGGGTGCCGTGAATTATATGTACTGCCGGTGTAGCAACAAAAGTACTTTTTAAATATAAGTATAAAAAATATATATATATATTTCAGCTGCTATAAGTATAACAAAAATACTTAAAAGATGTAAGAAGTAATTTGGCTGAATAAAGTCGACTCTGTGTCGCTGTTTCGAATTCCGTGGACGCGGTCTATAACTCCGTCGCAAGATACAATCAAATAGACCATATAAAGTAGGGTTTATCAAAGCTGAACATCTCCAACTTATAAGATATTCTCCCATTCATAGGGCCCGCAGCGTGAGTAGCTTCCGCAAGGGTTGGACTCCCACAAAGCCATATTTATCAATTAAAACTCAGCAAATTGAGAAAATTCATGGAAA
>JASANE010014549.1:0-28857 GCA_030248225.1 Trileptium ribeirensis
TGCAGCTCTTTTCCCCCATTCTTGCGTCACCAGGCACCTACTCAAAATAGGTCCAAATCAAAGCTCGCATATTTAAAAGCGACAGGAAAGTCGTGACTAAAGAATTAAAATAAATTCCATAAGCACGACACAGGTAGAGGGTTCCAATCAGCAGCTAGGCGTTAGGCCAGCAGTGTTAGCTGATATTTGTCATCAGCGTAGGAATCGCAGTAACGTATTTTCGTTATATTTTAAATAGTCTCAAAAAAAACTTTAATTATACAGTAATGTTGATGTTCACGGCGTCCAAAACACTATTGTAAAACACAGACGGTGGTAAAATAAACGTGTTGAAAATAATATGCTGTTACCAGCACCATACACTATTAACACAAATTAAAATGGTGTAGCGTACACCCTGTCCCTAAAGCCACAACACTAGATATGTATGCTATGTGAAAATACTGTCCAGCATACCATAGTGTATCACACACCGTATCTTGGATGGTGGAAGATAGACCCAGCAGCTAGGCGTTAGGCCAGCAGTGTTAGCTGATATTTGTCATCAGCGTAGGAATCGCAGAACGTATTTTCGTTATATTTTAAAACGTCTCAACAAAAACTTTCCTTATACAGAAAAGTTGATCTTCACGGCGTCCAAAACACTATTGTAAAACACAGACGGTGGTAAAATAAACGTATTGAAAGTAATATGCTGTTACCAACACCATACACTATTAAAACAAATTAAAATGGTGTAGCGTACACCATGTCCCTAAAGCCACAACACTAGCTATGTATGCTATGTGAAAATACTGTCCGGCATACTATAGTGTATCACACACCATATCTTGAATGGTGGCAGATAGACCATGGGTAGACAAAACTTCCACATGCCGGGCAATTTATAACGTAAACGCCGCATAACATCATGACACTCAATCAGTTCGCGGACGCGATGATGAAAGATTATCTTTGGCGGCCGACAATACTGTTCATGTACAGTGATTTGCTTGTCTCTAATTTTGAGCGTAATAGGTAACTGTGCATAGAAGTTTTGCGGGCCATGTCAACTTTAGGGGCCGAATGTTATAACGTTGGAAAAAAGAACAGCATAGAGCGGGGTGTTCGGGGAAGGCTTAGTACATGGCTCATATAGGGACCTTAGCTTAGGCTAAGACTAAGGCTTGGGCTTAGTATAGCGAGAACGGCATGGCATGCATTATACTTCAGCCCCTAAAATTGACATGGTCCAGTTTTCCTACAGCAAGAACAGTTATAATTTATACTTATTTAAAGTCTCTTAATTTTTCATATTTTTGTAAGTAGTGCATACGATGGCTGTCTTTCGTCCTGCAATATCTAGACAACTCATGGTTGTATATACGTATAATTGAAGACGATGATGCACAGATTAAGCGCAGTATGAACCTAAGGGTATTAACTAGGTTAATATCGTTGAAAAGCTAGGTTTGCATGCACAGATTAAGCGCGGTATGAACCTAAAGATATTAACTAAGTTAATATCGTTGAAAAGCTAGGTTAGCAATTCGTCAAAATTACTACGTATAGAACATTGTGAGAAAGTCATTTTACCCCAAATCTTGCAATATCTACACAACTCATGGTTGTATATAGGTATAATTGAAGATGATGATGCACAGATGAGGCGCAGTATGAACCTAAAGTTATTGACTATGTTAATATCGTTGAAAAGCTATGTCTGCAATTCGCGTAGGCTCCTCAACGCTACGTTGCACTGATAATTTAGCAGTATATGTAGTTCAGCGCCGTAAGATATTTATGTGTGAAGCTGAGATTTCGTAATTTGTTTTCATTTTAATATTAGCTAGAATTTGGCGGTACCAAATAATCATTTTCTGCTGTAGCAGCCTACCAAAACAGTGTCTGGAACATTGTGCTGTGACGCTTGATTTCATGTTCGCGGTTACATAGTATATAGTCGGCCCGTATGTTTTGCGCGTCTTAATAGATTAAGCACCATTTCGTATGTCTGTTCTGCTTCTCACACCTACTTGAAGTGTTGATGTAAATTTACTTAACCTGATTCGATTCAGAACTAAATATGTATATACGTTATTTGCCTCATTATTGTTCAGATGTGTTTATTAATTTTCGTAAACTTCGCTACGTTTCGGAAGATCAAGCGTTATTTATTGGAAGAGCGTAAATGTTACATTACTTCATATTATGTTTTGTATGCCATGTGGTTCTAACATTTGTAAAAAGTTACTTTTTAGCTAGTGAGCACAATAAAATAATATGCTACGAAAGACATTTATTGATTATGTAGAGTAAGCAAGCGGCAGTAGCACCCGTTCGTAATCAACGTTGATTGTAAATATGTACAGTCTAAGGGCCATTTGCCCCGATTAATTGGGGTTTAGGGACTATCGTGTACACAAGGATATAGTAGTTTCGAGTGGAGAGAAACTATGACAGGTAAAAGATGTTTTCGCATTTGTTAACGGGGTATTTTGAATCTAGGTACTTCGTTTTGTTTTAATCTAAAAGATTTATTTCCACTTGTTCAGTCGTGAAGTGTGGGTTATGCTTTTGGCCATTTCGAATTTGGGTTGTTTTTATATGTGAAATTTATTTCGATATTCGATCTTGAAATGCCGGTTTACGTTTCACAGTTTAGAATCCAGGTAATTTGGCTTAGGTTGTCCTGTGGATTTTAATTATATAGATCTGTTTTCAATCTGGAAACGTGGATTTAGGTTTTGCCATTTTGCATCTACTGCAAATTTGCGGGAGTTAAATTTCAGATCAGACTAAGTTAAGTTCCCCTGAGTTCAAAACTAGGATTTGAGTATGGGAGATAACTCGGGGTCGCCAATAGTATATATAGTAATTCAGTTACGAGTTCTAAATGAGTGAGTTAAGCACATAATCTAACTCAGAAGCTTTAAGTTGAACAAAACTGACTCACACGGAGTTAATAGTCTTCAAACTTAGAGTTCATGTTTAAGATTTTTAAAAAAACTGAGTTAGAATTGTTACTGAAGTCTGTACGTTCTAAATTCAGCAGTTAGTTATTAGCCGAATTCATAAACGGGTTCGATCCGATGTTAGACGTTTGAAACGATACAACTCAGGCGGAATAATGAACTCTGGCAAATTTGTAAAGTACATAAATTGCGATACGTGATGCAATAATTACACCTGAAAAAGTTAAATATCAGAGGCCGAAATCTAAAATTTTAATGTTTTAATGTCTAAAATTAATAAACCAATTATATAGCTATTTGTGCTGTGTTTGCAATGCTTTTATTTATGAACCGATTGGTTTAGTGTGAACTCTGCACAAATTACGATTAAACACTAAACAGACTTCGTGAAAATGGTTATAGTGCATATATAATAGAAGTAGGAAAAACAAGGGTTCTGTACCATAAAATTTTAGTTTTTAATGAAAATGGTTTATCAAAACGATTAATCCCGGCCGAAGTTGGTGACATCTAATTGCAGCATGGAATAATTTGCTGCACTGCTCATAATGTCGAAACTAAGGCCACGGTATTCGTACACTTAAATCCAAAATACACCGATACCTCACCAAACATTTATGTAATCGATATATTGATGTTCTCCAAGATGTCGACGCCTATAACGATACAGAGCACAGTTATGGCTTCCGTCCAGTGGATGTAACTACTGAAAATGATATGATATACATAAAATTCTATATCCTCCTCAAGGGCATAGAGCAGGGAATAACCGGAACCTGGTCTTCGAAACATATATAGTAAAACAAATGCTGGAAATAAAGGTATATATAGTGGACTTAAAATGTGGTAAAATAACTTTTACATTAAACTTAATCTATTGCGATGACTATTGTCTCTCTGGAACTTTGAAGTGAGTGAGGAAGCTAATAACATTTATTTATCGATCAATATGTCGTGTTTTGGACACCCAGAGCAATAAAATGCCTTCCACTACACGGTCTTGCGTAAATTGCCAAGATGAATGTGCTTCTAACGCTTTGAGCGTAGACTAAACACTTTCTCTCTGTCCCCACTTGCTGCTCTTTACTGGACATGCGTTTGTTAAATTTCCTTAGGAATCTTGAAATTATTGGTTTATATTTTTCTAAGAGACAATAAAAGAAGGTATACAATAATTTTCTGGTCAGTGGTTAGAGATCGTTGAAATACCTTCTCGTATTCACGTTCAAAGAACATGTACCTATTGGAGTCGTTCAGTAATTGCAGCAGAACATCTGTCAATTTTAAGCAAGCATTCCATCCAAAACTAGGGTGCAATAAATACCTAATGTCCTTGATCCAGCTTATAATTATCAATAGCAAAATTTCTAAAACTTTCAAGTACATCGCATATATAACACATCAGTTTTTTAGATAGAGATCATGATACTGACCCATGTTCTCTAAATTCAGTTCATTCCAAAGGTCTTGCGCATGTTTATAATCATCTTTAGTTATAATTTGATCGCTCCTTTTATTGCAGGATGCTGCCATTGGTGATAATTGTGTTTCATGAAAATGGTCTCAAGAGTTCATTTAATCGTAGGAATATATAAATAACGTTTCTCGGCAACAATTCAATGTTGTTAGCAAATTCATTTGTTATTGCTGAGAATTGTCCATCCTTGTTCATGTTGTCAACCAACGCGCGGAGAAATGATGGTCGAAATTTTAATCTGTTTAAATTTGGGAGACCAAGTATATTTCTGCGGTTTATGGCTATCTTCCTCCATTGGCACATCCACTTCAGCCGCGGCATCTAAAATTTCATTAACCACAACATCACTATCTTCTCCCTGTCCAAGCTAATGGAGAGACACCACATCTCACAGTTCGCCTTCATCGATTTCCAAATCTGGTTTAATATTGGGCTGCATTGAGACGTGGGCCCATGTGAACTGTGGGGGCCGAACTATTATGCATGCTGTGCCGTTCTCGATATTCTAAGCCTTAGTCTTAGCCTAAGCTACGGTCTCTATATAAGCCACGTACTAAGCCTAAGTCGGAGGCTGCCGCCTTCCGAACCCTCCGCTCTTAGCTGTTCTTTTTCTAACGTTATAACGTCCGGCCCCTAAAGTTCACATGGACCGAGACGTGTATCGCCAAAAGATGAGCAAGGTAGCCGTAATGATCATATGTTGTAGTGCTTTATCGTTGCGCAATATCATTTCTGAGTTTGATGCTGAAAGTGAGATAATCTTCAACACCCTTAGGAAGCCAGTCTACATGAATCTTGAGTAGATTGGGTAGTTTACCAATTACTTGCATGATTAGATGGCCGTCATATTTTCGTAGGTTGTGGCAAAAGATGTTAACGTCTTGATTGGTTATTTAGTTACTGTTGCATTCATTGTAGACTGGACCTCGGAATCAACCACATATATAATAGTGTCTCTCACGCGATCGTATCAGAGAGCCTTTGCACAAATGAAGCAATGTTGTGTAGCGGTGTCGGAACCAATAGTCCTTGGTCATTTGCGAAGGTTGATCATTGTCACGCTCTTGATATTCATTACCCAATTCAATAATAAAGAGTAAAATATTTTAGACACTATTCTTACGCGATATATAACCGGTTTGCCCATCACTCTAGTATCTTATCGGCAGCATTGAAAAATGTCAAACCATATCAACACTATGTTTTTGATAAGCTTCTGTGTATGATGTTGATGGGCATGGTCGACTGGGAGAAGCAGTGTTTCGAAAAACGAGTAAATTGTCCATGGAGCTCGTAGCATTTGATGGCTGTTTCAAAATCGTAGTTATCGTCTTTCGGGAAGGTTATCAGAACGTAGTGGAGATTGTGTGTTGCAGGGGTGAAATCTTTTAAATTCCGTCTGTGTGTGCGTGATCGGCCATAACTCGGGAAATACTTAACCGATTTTCATGATCCTGGGCTCATTCGAACCGGCATAGTGTCTTTACCGTTTTCTGATTTGGGGTCTGGTTCCGGGGTCAAAATGTTGGTTTTTTGCTCATTTTACCACATTTTAGTACCCTTCACGGAAGCAAGATTATTTTTACCTTAACTTTCGAATTTTTTCTCTGGATTGTTTTATTTCGTGGTAAAATGAGAAGTTCATAGGCCGCTTTTTTGCCTTTAAATTAATGCTCCGGTTCTGGATTTCTGGGGTTTGAGGTACGGGGGTATGGCGCCCCAATGGTTCCTCGACCCAAAATTTGAAAATTTGTTCAGACATCTTGGGTAGCTGATAAGTTTTGCTTGTGAGTTTTTGGGCATGTGAAATTCATTGCCGATGCTGGTTTTGCTCTGCGGCCCATGGTTCCATGGGTACGGGGGTATGAGGCCCTCATGGTTCGATGTCAGGTCAAAATCAGGGGTCCTCACCACATTTTAGTACCCTTCACAGAAGCAAGGTTATTTTTATCTTAACTTTCGAATATTTCTCTCTGGTTTGTTTTATTGCGTAGTAGGGTGATAAAGGCAGATGCCTCTTTTGTTTTTCGATTAAGGCTCCGGTTCGGTAGTTAAGGGGTTTGAGGTATGGCACCCTCTTGGTTCCTCGACCCAAAATTCGAAAATTTGTTCTGACGTCTTGGGCGCTGAAAAGTCTTACTTTGGGGTTTCCAGGCATGGAAAACTCATTGCTGGTGTTGATTTTGCTCTGCGATCCATGGTTCTATAGGTACGGGAGTTCATCGACCCAAAATTCCTAATTTTACTGTTACGTAGCTGATAGCTTGCACTTGGGGATTTTTTGGGGTATGGGAAACTTATTTCCGGTGTTAAATAGTTTTGTTCTAACTTGTGCGGTATTGTGTGATATCCACATATAACATATCGACGTATGCTATCGAGAGCTCATTGCTGTGTACCATTGCAAAGGCGTAGGTGTACCATGCTTCACTACGATCTGTAATCTCAATAGAGTTACTAGTTTTAGTATATTCGTTTCGGTGTGTCGATTCAGTTTTGCTTGAGAGGAATGAGGCATCGCTGACAAAAGTATTTCATCACATTCTTATTACGTCGATATGATAAAAACGATCTAAACCTTTGATTCAGCAATAATTTGCTATATTGAGAAGTAGATTGATAACTTGATCCTTTATATATGATGAGGGAATCGTTTGTCATTTTCGTAAGACATGACGCTGACTCCAATGTAGCTGAGCTTTTCAAATTTACGGATATCTGATTGATACCATCATAGGTAACTTTGCTCACATAGGTTCCATATTGTGCCTGTATATCCTCACAGTCCGCTGGAAAAAGAGAATATTGCAGATTGTATACATATATTATCATTGTTTTGCACATTAATCACAGCTTTTTGTTTGAACTGCTTTTGCAAGAGCTGATAAGCAACCTTCCGTAATTCAACGAATCTAGATAACCCTCTCGCTTGAGTATCCAACCAGATCCGCGTTGAACAAATGTGTGGATATTTAAAATTTCATCAAAAATTGAATGCTAGCGTAATTAACATTCAAGATCCGTTGGAGCTTTATGGAAAAGGATGCACTCATTGTGGTATCGGGATCCATATCTTCCTCGGAGGTAATCTTCATCATACCGTATGTCTTGATACCACTCCATAATCGTTCTTTGATTGTAGACTCCAATTGAGCCCCTTGATGATTAAGAAACACAGGGGGTCTACCGTTTGTAGCCGAAACACAGTTTGCAACTCTAGCATCCACGTGATCGTTTTGCTAGCAGAGAGAGAGCAAAATTTATCAATTCATAAATATATGTAATAACGGTGACGCAGCTGCATGGCGCAACTTCCTAACACCATGCCCATACGACCCCGGCTATCGTAATCTCAAGGGCGGACCGTAGGTGCTAAAATTTTGATCCTATTCTTGGTCAGACCCAAGAAGCTACGGAGCTTAGCAAGCCGCAGGCGCGCTTCATGGGGTGTGTTCGGACCCCGTCCGATTGGTTGCGCACGTGTCTAGTTTCTGGTATGATTTCTGAGGTCCCCCAGGGAGGCTAGCACCGACACCTGCTCACAGGTCATGGAGCCTAGCCGCTATTCCCTATCTTAAGCTCATCGGAAGTTGTTTGGTTCGACTTGTTTGTGTTAAAAATTGAAATGGATGCTGAAAATTGCACTAGGAAATTGACGCTCAAGTTGACTTGCCTCACTTAGGATCTTGGTATGCTCCGTGCTAGAGCATTGTAGCCTATGTGGCCCCCACAGGGTTCCGACGGGCCCTGAATGTTTAATATCGGACATCAGTGGCGTGGTCTGCTCCTTTCAATAAATTCTATTTCGATGAAAATATTCAAAAATCCATAGTGAACTTCTCGGATTATCGCCATGGACGAATTAACTTTTGCCTGCTTTCCTATGATTTTATTCCTTGGTTCCAGTAATAAACGAGATAAATTAGTTATAAGGCCATGCTCGTCAGGGCTTGTGACATTCTCGCACACAAGCCATTGCGAGCAGTGCCTGCTCGTCCCGACGGACAAACCATGAAATTCCCTATCATCTCGGTATACAATAAAACTCTGCTCGGTGTCAACGATACAAATATATTTACATGATCAAATTTTACCTTGTTGACGAGTGTTTGTGAACAAATATTGGGGCGAACTAAGTGAATCGAATCGAGGAAGCCTAGCAGCAGCTCGCAGTGGTCACTTTAGTCCGGTAGATTATGGGGCGCAAGACATTAAAAGGAAAACATGAACGGAGCATGCAGATACCCGCGCTTGCGCGGACTAGGGGCGGTTATCCCTGCTTTAGCTCAATGTTAGCGATTGTTTCTGCTATGGGGCACAGCAAGCAGGGGCCGTAGCGTGCTTCGGAAAACGCTCCTTAATGCGTGTCACCTCAAGCGACGAATAATTGCCTACAGCGACGGACCTCAGGCGGGGCTACGGGCGAAACGGGACTGAAATGAACTATGCAAGCTCCACAACATGGCCTAATTACTACTTGGAGCAACGCCAGGGATGAAGTGACACTAGGAGCACCGATTAGGCTACTCTGGCAATACGTTTGTAATACTGCCTACATTTGAGTTCATTTTATTAAAGCTGGGCCCCTAACTACCTAATAGTACGACTGACCGAACCGAAAGCTAGAGAAGAAGGAAGAATAGACTAATTCATCGGCTTTAGGCGATGAATAGTATGCAAGAATGTGATCGTGGTGCTCAATGGCGTGATGCGTCCTTCTAGGCAACTCACAAGGCCGCCCCCAGGAGCGAGCTCGCTTGGTTGGCATGGCCTTGTTTTCTCCGCTGAAATTTTGGATGGGGGCAAGATTTGCAGGCGAGCCGCATCTGACCGAGGAGCGACTCAACCTTATCTCGAAACCTTTGGGACCATTTTGGATCGTCGGGCCAGGGGCGATCGGCCCCGGACGCGTTCGCGTCTTTTGTTTCTTCTTTTGTTGTCGTTTCGTTGCCTCTCTCTATTCCTACCTTTTTCTTATTACACTGCAATGTTGCAGTGTCTCAACTGCACTGTAATGCAGTTGAGTTATCATCGACTTAGTAGTGTGTTGATGTGTTCCTATGGCTGACTGGTTAATATGCATGATTCTGCAGCGGGCTTAAATTCCCCGTGCAGGATCGAATCATGATAAGGGAAAAACGAACTAGCAAGCGCTGAAACTGTGAAAGAAACTGAATCTGAGCAGGCACGATACATAGCCTAACGGGCGACTCGGGACAAAAGTAAAAACCAAGCTAAACTCAGCGATCAGCTCGCTTCGAAGAAAAATCGGGGTTTTGCGCTTGCTCGGTTTGGGGCCTAAACGGCCAAAGCGAGGCGATTAGTTTTCCTTATATGGATGGAAGCGAATGAATTTTTTATTTTAGCGGCGGCGGCACGAAGTGTTCCTCCCGCAAAGGCGTTGCTTGATTACTGCGATAGTGCCGGTTCTCGGCTTATTTAACCATGCTTATTTGTGGACATTGGCCTTTAGAGAGAACCATGTTGCCACACTGTGGCCAACACTCTTAAATTTGGTCGTGTTCGTGGCCTATTTCCGAGTACACCAAAATGGAGTTTTAGTGTCAAACGGTCCATACTCGGCATCAGCTGGGGTGAACGGAATTTTGAGTCGGCTGGGGCTCTATGCCCTCGGTCGCGTGCTGGGGAGTTTTGGAGGGGATAGGGTATAGCCTAGCATTGTTTTCGGTCAGTCGTCAGAGAGAAATGCCTTCCTACTTGTGCTACTCACAACATTTACATTCAAACTGGAGTAAGATCTCTGCAAGATTTTATTAGTCCGAACACCGATGTGCCGCAAAACGAGAGCCAAATGAAACTGACACAAGCCCTTATTAACGTTCCCAGGGGGAACGGCAAATACCTTAAGCTCAAGCTTCAACGCCTAGAATTTGTTCCGTATTTTGTGTTCCCGAATTTTCTTAACTCGATAGAATAAAAGAAATTTTACGGGCTTCCTAAAGCCCGACGGAGGACGGTCCTCCGTCCCTAATCTGCGCTTCTGTCCAAGCTCAAACACGGCATGAGCATCGGACGATCCATTAAGCTACAAATTTGGAAACCATAATAGCACAACCATTGAACAAGTCCCTATTTTCTGTGGCACGCACGTTCAACGAATTTTACCGTGGTCGGCTCAGGAAAATTTGTCGATCCTAACTCAGAAGAGGCAAGTAATGTAAAACCTGGACGAGAAGCGTCCATCTTGTTGTGCCCTACCTACGACCACGGGGAATCAGAAAGACTTCGGATCGGTTGACCAGTTCTCACTGCGCTCTGTACGGATGTACCCTAAATCGCCTAACGTCTCCTACTTCGGAACTCGATATTAGTGATTGATTCCAGATAAGACTGTGTGTAGTATTTCGGTGGGGACGGGCTGTGAACCCGAACGAGAATGTTTCTTCCTAAGGCGAGGGGCGCGCTACATTCAAGAGGTAAGTGAACGAGCGGCCTGTTACTCTCCAACTGGCAGGCAAAATAAACCCCTGCTATCGCTGGAGCTTCCTCACACTTACGACCGTTGGACCGTGGGGCAGCACCAGCTGAACCCCCTTCGCGAGGTATACACCTACGCGGAAATCCTTTGTCCATCGAGTCGCCACGAAGCAAAACGAAAAAGCGAAAACAAAGCGGAGGCGCATGAAAACTGTAAACAAAATGAACACTTTGTGCATAAATTCTACTCGAATTAATTCTAGAAAAATATATCTAAATCCACTTGATTTTATTCCACTTTCATTTAATTGGATGCGACTAATTCGACCAAATTTTATAGCGGAGTAACGACTGCTGGAATTGACTGTAGCATTTACTTTTAGCATCTCGTTGTCCATATCCTCTAGCAGGTGCCGCATTACACGAAACTTTATCACTGAGAAATAAGGATTTAGCCATTATCTAGAGAGACTCGCGCCCTCTACGAAACTGAATCACAATAAAACTATGTCAAAGTAAATATTCTTAACGTTTAACCGTCATAATCACAAAACAACGCCGTTAGCGAGCACCCAGGTCTATGTGGCTCTCTTCCCTTCAAAACAAAATAGAAATTTTTTATTGAAAATGTGCCCCAAATTTGGTTGCATATTGTTAAAGCCTTGAAACAATATTAATTCATAATGTGCGCCATTATTTTACATAAATCTTTTTTGAGACTAACTGCGAATTTTATGCGCATAATATGTAAAAATTGCATTCTGTATATTGATTAATTGCCTTAATTGTACCTATTTCTACTAAAACAAAATGCAAGTCAATCAGATTTTGTCATTGGCAACATTACAAACATACATACAATGCTAATGGTACAGGGTCGCTCAGTAATAAAGTTTTGTCCAAAGTTATTAATACGTTATCAATATGATGAAATATTTGTACCAAATGGTTTCCTAGCGGCAGCGGAGTTTTATTTCCATTTCTGAATAAGAGATTATGTAAGTCGATAGCAAACAATATAAATAATCAATCGATGCGCGAGATACGAGTTAACTAAATAAATATTGACTAACGCTATACTTTTAGCACGTTAAAACTGTTCTAGCTTGTTTAGTCAGATTTTGAGCCTAAGGATTTGATAGTGACCACTGCTAGTGATTTTCAATAAAGTTAGCAGTCGTAACAGCGTTGCTCTAAGCTTGCAGAAAGATAGTTTTATAGTCACAGTGATTTTTAAATCGGGAAATATAAAGAAACTCCTGAAAAACCAGGATATAGATATTAAACTATGCAATTTGCAGCTTCACATACCATATCTGCTGACGGCAGACTGACTATGTGTCCCGCTATGCGAAGAATTTTCACGGCACAATGAAATCATGGTTGACACATCCGAACATGTGGAGTCTTTTGTATTCTGAAATTTTCTTAATTAACGACTAATATTACAAAACACAAATCATTAAAACATGATAAGACGATAATAACAACAGGAGCCTACTCGACAAGTAATAGCAATAATATATTTTAGTGGTAGTGGGTTGCAGATTTACTTTAACATCAACAGTAATAAAGAGAATAGTTTTAAGCATTACGTAAAGTTATTTTTGCCATTTGAGTTTCACTTGGCAAAATTTCGTTTAAATTTTCGTTGAAAGTGTACACTTCATAATGCGCGATTAAGCTTAAGGTGACCCCGCCAACCATTCTGTTTTGTAACTTTGTATAAATAATTGTTAGGGAACGCTGTTCGGCCAATTGAAATTCGACGTAAAACTGTTCGCGAACACAGGACTCGCGATTGAAATCTGGCCATTTTGTGTTCGCGAAAATTTAAAATTATTAAATTATAAAATTCGCCCTATTTTTCTGTAACATTTGTTTGCGATTCGATATCGGTTATTACAAAAAGGATGGTTGGTGGGGTCACCTTAAGTTTACTCACGCATAAGTCTTTTCCATGAAAACCGCAAAAATTGAGATACACTTTCTGTTGGTGGCTATAGTATTCCGTAGTTACCTAAATGCAAAATAAATGCTAGAATTTATACAAAGACTAAAATGTTTATCCCATATATTTCGCAAGAATCTTAAATAGAGCATTAAAACTAATAAACATCATAATTATATTTCAACATTTCTAATATACCCTAGTTGAAATTATTATACACAGAAAAAACTTACGTAGGTAATTGAGGATATTTTGGAAACGGGATTTATATGAACAAAATCAATAATCCATATTTTATATGTTTTCTTACTTCTGTTATGCAGCCTAACCTGCTCACGAATAGAATTCATTCCGTTCGTAATCTCGAAAGTTTTCGCCTTCTGTAAAAGCATAGCATGAAAGTTTATATGAAATAAATGAAGGAAAAGGAGAATCAATATTTTACCCGAGTTGATTCCTGAAAATTAGGTTTATATTCAGTAACTATCTGTAGAAGAATTAATAAGTTGATATTGCTGCAGACATCTTACATACGTGCCGTATCAATGAACGATAATAACAAAAATTACTTACGAATTTCTTTGGTTTTATCTGTTCAGCGAACAAACCTGTTTAAAATACTTAAAGCCAGATGTTTGTGATAAATTTCTTTAGCTTATTAAGCAGTTAAGGATGGAGTTAATAAAAATATATGATTTGAAACATAACTTCAAATAAGGGTGGTTCAAACATACTTCCCGTGCCTCATGGTCGTCGGCTTCCCGAGTTTTAGCATTCTTCACTGCCATCACTTTATTATCACTCAGTGTACCTCGTCGCTCAGCCTTAAATTAAATAGATTGAATCATCGAATTTTGATTTCGTAGTATTGTATTAACTTTTTCATTTTGCTTCGCTGGCTGTTTTCCCAGGTAGCGGTACTATTGAGGTGCAGTTGCACGGGTTGATGCACAGTATAAATAGTCAAACTCGTTTTTGGTTCATTCAACCAAGATTCTTCAATTATATTACCTTCCCAACAAGTCTTCCTTTCATAGGTTTAAAATAAATGAAACAGCTGTAATACGTAACGGTGGTATACCAACGTTTAAATAACAATCTGTTGAGACAGTCGGTGGAATTTTCTGAATGGAAATGTATATTATTGTGATATCGACGTGACACTGATGCACCACATACTACCAAACGCGGTTCGCCTACGACACCAGCTATCGACACTTGAGGTACCGGGGAGGTTGGTTACGTCAATAAGGTAGGGTGGATATGTTTAATAAAATGTAGGAAAATGATAAAAATAGAAAAATGTTGACATAATCGCCAGTTTTATCATACAGGTCTCTGTTGAATACATTCATGACTGGCCCTTTAATTAACTAAAATGTTTTCAGAAGCGGTACGAAATTTCATATAGGGAAGGAACAGTTGTAATATTGGCTATAGTCAAAATAATTTTTATTATAGAGCTGCATACATACATGTCGAGCATGGTAACATCTGCCGTTTCATTAACGCTCGCATAATATTTGCCAATAGGCAATATACCAGAATTACCATCTCTATTCACAAAGTTTCAGTAATCTAAAACTTTGCTTCATTGAAAATAGAATATATACACATTAACTCTGTGAAAATCTAATTCTAATTTAGCGTCTGTTGCTGTGTGTTTTAGGTAATGGTAACCTAATCCTTGAACTGAAAACTAGCAGCAGCTACCAAAGAGACATTTGCAACTGAACGAAACGTTTCATTTTGACATTTATATTTTGTTTGAAAACAACAAACTAAGAGTTAATTGACTTATAGCTGTCGTACACATAACTTTCAGTACCTTCATCACTCTTTGCATTTCAGTGTTTCGGCGTCTGTCCTCCACAAGCTTTCGCTTTCCGTCAACTTGATTTAACATAGCTTCTAGTATAGCGTTTGTTCTTTGGAAATCGTCAGTCGTTCGGCACTCTTTTAACTGATCTTGCATACAGGCCAACCAATCAATATCATCCTGTACTTCCTGCATTTTTTTCCCTTTGCGCGAGTACGTAACGTCCTTCCTGAATTCCAAATTTTTTTGGTACACAATGCCGTTTAAAGCATTATTAATTATTTATATTCATACAACATATTAAATTTGTATTACATTTGCTAAATGTAATACGTAGGTAAATTTAATCTGTGCCGCCTACTTTGAAGAGATCGCTGCTAGTGAACAAAGTAGACTATTGCGGAAACCAATTCTAGAAAATTTTCGTTCTTAAACGCAGAGGACTGATTACAGAATAGCGTAGTTTATCTTCATTAGACCACTTCACCAGTTTCATGGCCTCTCGACAAGAGGGGACAGGATTCTTGAGTTCCCCAGGATTTCGGCAGTTCCCCTCAGGCAAATTTCGGCTTCCATTCAGGTGAAGCCCCAGCACCCCAGGTATTTTGTGGTGCAACTGAAAAATAATCGTCCTAACACAAAACAGTTATGCAAAGCTCAATACTACTTATATTTCGACAATTAAAGACAAAATCCTAAGCAACACGACGCGGGGCCTGCAGAAATACCCATTTTAGTAGGTAAATAATAAACATGCAACAAAAGCATAGATAAATGGTTGTAAACTCATGAAGACCTGAAAAAATGCAATTATGAAACCCCAGCTGATATAGAGGGTACGGTCCCCTCCTCGTCCACGTAAGCCAATATAAATTTCCACATGTATTTCTAGTCCCCCACAGGTAAAAATTTTTGGTCCCGTGGAGAGGCCAGATTATTTTAATACGTTTACGTTTCGCAAGTCACAAAGTGGCAACAGTTGCATTGCGCATTGTTTCGTTACACTTCCACATCTCGTTATTATATTCATAATGCGCGTAGTTCGCAAACATCACAGGTAGCGTATACCTTTCAAAACACCAAATAGTAGCACTTGTTCGATAACAAAATAAAATTTTGCCACTTTAAACCATTAACGGCCACTTCTGCGTAACTTAACGTTGTGATATCAATTAGTAATACGCTTATCTTTTGTTCCTTGACGTTTTCAATGCGTTACCGAAAACGCTAATGTTAGATTCTCCCACATGCTAAGGATGCTTGGTACTCCGAGATAGTAATCGTCAGTCGTTGATGGCAGAAGAGTGTATGCGGCCCTTAAGTCTACTCGTGATAAACAAAACATCAACAATATACCGCCCTCTCATAATATCTACTCTATTGCTAGCAACATAATCAGCATTTTAGTTTTTTCAAAGATTAGAAAATAAATGAAAGCAACGTATGTTCGTAAAAACGCGAAAGAGTCATTGTTTTTATACTGTGTCAAGACTGGCTCATTGAAGAGACAATTGAACGTTTCTAATTTTTTAGCACGGCAACCCTCAGAATTCAAAAAAAATTAATAACATATAAATTTGGAGTGATTGATTAATGAATCAATTTGAAATAGTCTTGGATCTGAATTATTTTCCTTTTTGTTATTTTCTTATGGAATTCAGGTTTCATTTTTAATTTTTACTGGCGAAATTTGAGTTTGAATTTATATTTGATCTAAGTTTGTACAGTAAAGATATGCAAAGCAACAGAAACGGTATGCCTTAAATTTATTTAATTTATGTAAGAATCGCTAGCAGATACACATAATAGAATTATAAGTAGCACAATACATTCCCAAATGGCAAGAAATGTCTGCATTGCGATTAATATAAGTAACCATTAAGAGCCATTTGCGTGTATATAGAATACACGATACGTCCTGAGACATGCCCAATCAATTTAGCGGTGAACCTTCCAGCTACATATTTGATGTAAACGTTGTCAAACTGTGCAATAAATGTATTACACGCATCTTAAATATTTCAAGTCATCAAATTTACTAGTAACTCGTTAGAGATTGCAGAGTGTAGTGGAACTTTGGTAAACCTATGCCTTTTCGTGCACAGCCAATCAGCTCTCGATAGCATACGTCGATATGCCATATGTGTCCACCACACAATACCGCAAAAGTTAAACAAAACTAACATCGGTAATAAATTTCCCATTCCCCGAAACCCCTACTAAATCTTTTCAGCTGCCCAGGACGTCCGAACAACTTTTCGAATTTTGGGTCAAGGAACCACGAGGGTGCAGTACCTCAAACCCCATCATTCCAGAACTGGAGCCTCAATCGAAAAACAAAAAAACAGGCATCGGTATTTATCATTTTACTATAAAATAAAAGCGACCAGAGAAAAAATTCGAAAGTTAAGATAAAAATAACCTTGCCTCCGTGAAGAGCACTAATATGGGGTAAAAAAGCCCTCAAAACCGGCTGTGCCGGTTCGAATGAGCCCAAGTCATGAAAATTGGTTAACTTGATCCTGTGTTATGGCCGATCACACAGACATACACAGACGGAATTTAAAAGGTTTCACCCGCGCAACACACAATCTCCACTACGTTACACTACATTCTGATAAATACAGCTGAATGAATAATTTAAGTTGTGCAATACAGCGTATTCAATCTAAACATGACTAGCAGAATTCCAAATGGGTAAAATTGTGTCACTGGTAAAACCAGATTAATACTGAAAGAATACATTTACGTCATCTCTCCAAAAATATCAGTAAAAATGCACCCTTTGCTCTTTTTGAATTTCTGAGTCACTATCTTCTCCACTGCGCTACGTATAGGAGCGTGGGATGACAAATACAGCGAGTGAATGCAGTCATTATTCAGCACCAAATTCAACCGAATCCCATTTCTTTCTTTCGACCCTTCGTAATCTTGTTTCCACACCAAAGGAGACATTGCAAAAAATCGAGCCCGGTGATCCGGATATTTGTCACGAAGGTTTTGCGACAGCTTGAAATTCGCCGGCAGATATTGTTTAAATTTGTCCGACAGCCCTGTCCAGTCATTCATTTTGCCTATGTCCACGGCATAATATCGCTGCATGAATTGTTCCTCCGTTGATACACATTGCCAAAACGTAGAGAAATGATACTGAAAAAGTACAATAGGAAACTATATCCAAAATTAGCCAATGATTCCAAACTAAAATTTGCAAGTACTGAAATACCTTACTAAAATATATACTTCCCTAGTGTAGGATTTTGAATTTATCTAGTAACATTGAGCGCGTGATAAAAGTTACACTTCCGTTCGAAACAAGTGAAGGTTTTACTCTTAAATGCATCGCTCGAAATTTTGAATACTTCGCAGGAATCAAATCTTCTCTTAATTTATTTTTGGATGGCATCAAAATTGACGACGTCCATAGAAATGACCATGAACTTAGCTTACTTATATTAATATTGTCTTACTGAGGTCGAGCAAGAGTAAAATACTTTTCAGTTTAAAAAAATTTAACGTTTAAACTTTTCAAAGCCACCACAGTAGTATGGTAGTTAAACTTTGACGCCTTTGCTAAAGCGCGAGTCCCATTTAGGTCCGTACACCATGGTTTTTCTTTTAACAAAATCACGAACTGCATCGTACACATTCATATTAATGTCATCGGTTTTCGCATTTTAGTGAACGTGAACAAGGACTCTACGAAGCATAACACCAACGAAAATGTTACTACTCGCCTATAAGTAAAATACTCAGTTTTACAACTATTATTAGCTGGGCTCTCCATTCGCTAAAAATTTTGCCAGGAGGCATTAAGCAGGCCCCTTGGTTCTGAACCGGGGGCAACCGATTTTACAAGGTGCATTTTGCCACGAGAACAACGGTAAAAAATCACGTAGAAATACTGCCAAAACGCTTTTGATGTAGAGAAAAAAGTGATTTTGAAGCAAATTTGCGAAATTTTTTTACTTCAAAACGAAGTTTTATATGCTTTGGACCGATTGGAAACAAAACAATTTGGCAAAAGGCAATGAAGCGGAGGTAGCCCAAAATTTTGCCATAGGGCACGAGCCGGGTGCACCTGTTTTGAGCCAGGGCGAACTGAAAAATTCCAGGGGGCCCAAATTTGGAAAGCCCAGAATAGCATATTATATTAATAATTTAACAGCTATTATTGTGATAAATACTATAAGCTTACTTCCGGTACGTCGCTAGGTGGCGATTTGTGTGCCTTCTTCTTTGCTGGAGATTTGAACGGTTGATTTTCAGATTTAACTTTATCGCACAACCCACCATTAACGTTAACGGCATTGGGCATACATATTGTGTCTGAGGACAAAGCTTCTGAAACCAGCAAGTGCGTAAACAGTTCTCGAACGAGTTAGCAACCGTAGTAAAAATATGTAGCATCTGTACATACTTAAAGCAACCCTTTGCTTTAACTCAAAACGCACACAAAAAGCGCGTTTAAAGGCGTGTTCACACGCTCAAACTTTTTGCTCAAAATTTGAACTCAAAATTTGATCAAATTTTGATCAAAATTTGACGGTAATTTTTAACGAAAAATTGCGGTATTTCAAAATTTGAGATCAAAATTTGAGCTCAAACTTTTTCAGGTAAATCATCTCGTTCATAATTGGCTAGAGAAATATACTTGAAAAATTTGAACAGTGTCCACACGTTCAAACTTGCTGAAAATGCAAAAAATATGCATTCAAATTTTGATCAAAATTTGATCAAAATTTGAGCTCAAATTTTGATCAAAATTTGAGCAAAAAGTTTGAGCGTGTGAACACACCTTAACTATTTGCTGCGTGCTTGTTTCACATGTTAAATTTTGTGTTAATTAATCAGTAGAGCATCATATCCCTTTCCTTGTGTCATGTAAATTGTCCGCGAAGTCGGGGTCTTTCATTGCTCGACGTCCTAATTCTCCTAATTCTTCATCAAATCTTCTCTTACAAAATCCTAGTGAATCAAACGCAATAAATTGTGCTTCAACCGCTTGGTTTATGGAGCTTGAACTAGGAATACAGATAGATTTAGTGTTGTAAAGTCGCACATGTTTTACTAAACTAGATAAATAACAGATGTATAAACTTAATTTATGTACCAGGCCCCTGTGCATGTCAATAGGAGTCGAGCATATGTACCAACAACGATGGCTGGTGAATTGCGCTAACCTCCCATTTAAAGCTTTATATTTTTAACAACTTTAAGAGGTATTCCGAAGAGTAACAACTGCATTGTGTGTTTTATATGGTATTCAAACGTGGATGTATAGTAGTGATGAGAAATTAGCTCCAGCTCTGTCTAGCCTTGTCACGGGCTAGATGGACATCTAATTGCAACGGCTCCGGCCGAAAAATTGTAGCTCTGACCAAGCCGATCGTTGATTAAAATAATCCTGGCGATCCAACCTGAGATTAAAGCACCAAATTATGCAATACATATGTGCCCGTGATGCATACCTCTTGGTGTGCACTGCCACCATCCACTGTAACTAATATATAAATATAGCGTGTCATTCAAAAATAAACAAGTACGAAAAAGTCGTTGATAACTTGATGTCGAATAACACCCGAAACTACGGTATTGAAACCTGGCATACTGCGTTTTGTGTTTGGTTTTTTAAACAGTTAACAAGGTACATGCTGGCATATGAGGAGTTATGTAAATAGTTCGATAACCGTAAGTTAGCTTTAAGGATATAACATTTATTTTTTGTTTCAGCAATTATATATTGCTCCTAACGTTACACAGACCTTATCAGACTAACTTAGCGTTAAAAATGAGTTTGAAGACCTTGCTATATCGTTGCTTATAATGATGTGAATTGATAAATGCTGAATTTAATTCTGAATTTTGAACCTGTGTAGGTTAACAAATATTAACGAGCAAAATTATCGGATCTTTTAGGTCACAGCATGAACACATGACACCAAATCAGCCTGTTTAAAAATCATTAACTATCCCTACACCGGTATCTTTTTCTTCAAAAACTTTATTACCGTTGCTTGATACTGTATTCGCCGCTCGCTAAAATACTGCAGGCCGATTTTAAATAGAATGTTTTCAGTGCTTCAATAGAAGACTCGAATTTTACCCGAACGCATGAAATATAGCTACCGTCTGGTTCACCCTGTCGATTTATACTTAAATATTATTATAGTTGAATTCTATTTATACAATTAAAAATGTATTATGATTAACAAACACTTTGCTAATGTGGTCTTTATTAATAGAAATAGGGATATTAAATCATATAACAAATTTTAAAACACGGAAGACACACCGTGCCAAAGACATTGTTTAATTGGTACATTAAAAGGGTTCAAGATTTGTATAAAGCCTAAGCTAAAAACTTCTAAATATAGGCCCATAGCCTATATCTTGTCATGAATGCTCTAGAAGTTAAGCAAAACTTTCAAAAAATTTTGCAAACGCAAAGGTCCTAGCGAAGAATCTAGTTATTAATCATAAAAGTGAAGCTGATTTAGCAAAAGTTATGCCAAAACCATTACATCAGTTACTCACGCTGCGATGGGATACGGAGTAAGTGCGGCTAACCTGCGTTTGGTGAGCACGGATAGGTTCCAAATTCGGTGATATAATGCCCCATTATAACACAATACATCAACAATACAATAACGGCATCGCTATTGTTATTTTAATCAAATATCAAAACCGTAGGTCTCTTTATTTCATCTTCCAACGGGGAAAAGAAGAAAACTCTTCAGATTTTTAAATCACACATTTTAAGAAATATATATTTACGAGTGATTTTTATGTTGCAGGTTTCTAGCACTTGCCTTATTTGATGCATACCACCTAAGTACAACTGCTTTCATTAGATTCGAAAACCTCTAGCCAAATTCTAATCACCAACAATCATCTATGTTAAAAAGTGCCAAAACTGACATTTTTGTTGCAAACCTTTAGTATATTTAGCTTCGCAATAAATGATGCCCTCTATGCGTGTAACGAGTGAAATAGCCCTATAAACCCATCGCTCATCTCGCCTCCAAATCTACTAGACACTTTCTTTGTCAACATTTTGGTAAAATTTCATTTGGGGAGTGGGATATTTAAAAATTTTGGCTCATACCTCAAAAACAACTGCTGTGACAAAAATGTATAACAGCAAAGTTGTAGCACTTTATGAAAGAAAGAATCCTGCAATGTGGCTTCCATTTTTGTGGCTGGTGTCTTTGGCAGCTGCTATAGCCTAAATTGTTGGCTGACCCAATTTGGCAGAATCAAAATGTCCCCAATCGTGTCGGTTTTGCAAGAATTTCAGTGGAAAATTATCCGAGCAGCCCAAACACCAAGTTAGGAGCACAGCTACATTCCATTACACGTCGAATAAAAAATTGCAAAAATCCATCAACCTGGTGAAAAAAAATACGACCAACAGATGGACAAAAACAATTTTTGACACAATTGTGCGTCAATATAAGAAATTCTGGTTGCTATGGTCACTCCGTTTCAGTTACAGTGGTTTAGACTAGAACTGCAGAAGTTATAACGTGCTGTTGTTTTAAGTTTTTCTAAGCACCAATATTAAAAATAACTAAAAATTAAAATATTCATAAATCTACTGAAGTAATATGTTTTCGAATAACAAACCTGTTTTCTTTTCATAGGATAATGGAGTGCTATTTCGTCCTCCCGGAATGTAGTCGTAATCTTGCGGTTCGTCGGTAAATTCCTGATAACGCAAATAAATAGTTGAACTATAGTTAATAAACTAGTATAAAATATCCGACCACTAGTACCCGTAATACTATCATCTATAAGAATATTTGTAACTGGATATCGATACTGTCACGCTTACATAATTCTGGTCATACCTCCAATAGCCTGAACCACCACACCATTAAAACTGCACTTCATATTTTAGCCAGGATCGTCTTTGACAAAATTGACAAAAATTAATTGAGAGAGGCTTCCTTATTAAATGTGTTATGCGGTAACTACTGTAAGATGTGTGCAGCAAGATGGTAAAAAAATATATGCTAGAATCAATTCTGTTATCGAATCAATTATTGACAGAATCGGTTTTACCAGCAAGCACCCCACCTCAATAAAATTGAGTAATTTTGTTGTTTTTGTGGAATTAATTCTGCTAAAGTTTATTTAAGTAATTGTGCTGGTTAAAATTTCGAATAATTACTGCTAGAATAAAGTCGAGAAATTAACTTGACCTGATTTTGCCTAGATTTATTTCGACAGATTCGGTTCTAGCCAAATGAGTGATAGAATAAAATCGATGTGTAGAATCAAATCTAGCCGCATGTTTACCATCTTGGTGCACATACCTTGCAGTAGATGCCGCATTATGCAATACTTCGTTACCTCGAGCAAGACTATTTCGACGTCATTATTAATATTAAGACAGCTACAATGTAAATGTCAAATTTCAAATAGAAAATAAGATATCTGAAACTGGCACAATGTAGAAACTTATTTAAAATATGAACAATTGACGCTTTAGTTTTTGAATTCTGAGTGTCAATGAAAAATTCCCATTGGTCATGGATTGTGAAATTTGGTGGCTTTTGCATAATAACATACGCGCATAACTAAACTATGGCTTCGCAGATTCATTATTAGAAAGCATACCAATTGTATTTGAGCGCTTTCGTTAGGCGCAAAGCCCGATTCTACATCTTCCGCCAAAGAGACGGGTCAAGTTGACTCAGTTAGATTCCCGAAGGAGCCCAAAAAATGACATTACTTTTTGTAACTCAACAACCGATGTATATAAATTTGTGTCATGTTCAGTAGTAGATAAGTAATATGTTTTTCTAACGACACGGCGTGCAACAAACAAGACAAAATATTACGTCAACTGACTTCTTCATTCGTTGAAAATTTTACCAGAGGGCATGAATCTGGGGAGGGCTTCTGCATAAATGTATTCTGCCAGGCTCGCGAGATGAGTCATGGAATACCCCGGCTTGAAAATCTCCGTATTTTTTAAATTTAATTATTTTATTAAAATCGCTAAAATTATAATTGTTAATAAAAGGCCAAGAACGGGGTAAAACATCTATGTTGATATAAAAAGTAATGTTTCAATCAAGTTGCCCTAGATTAATCAAAAAAGATTTCTGTAAATATATTTTATTAAATGCTATGTCACCATAGAAGTTTCTATTCGGCCGCGCGATACTGGAGAGTTTTGGTCAGGGTGCTCAACCGGGAGCACACCGCTTTTGCAAGACGTCCTGGAAGAAATGTCAGGACCTATACTTTAGTGAAACAGGTTTAAAATGTATGTCGCCAATATTCTTGTAATATGTGAAGCTGAAAATATATACAAAGAAGTAGGAATCTTCATAGCTTGTTCGCACAGCCGCACAAAAGAGTGTAGTTCGTGCGTTTACTCCAGGAAACATAGCAAAATATACAAACTATTTTGTCTCAGTACCACTGCAAGCTACAAACGTCTTAAATCAATGTAGAGAATAAAGAATGGACACTGAATGATTCGCAACAAAGTTTGAAAACAAATTTTATCGTCCAAACGCGCTCAACGAAGCAGTTAACCACGCAGCACACGTTCTTAAGACTGAATAGTTTAATTTTCAATTATTTCGAAATCGTTCCAAGACACAAAATTACTTATAGGATGGAATTTTTACACAATTCAAAGTTTATTGAGTTCAAAAATAAAATACTGCGAAGGCGTGTATTCCTTCAAACTACCAACCTTCCGAAACCTAGTACTTAATAACTTACATAAATGCTCGCTACATTATTGGATTGAATCTGTGAGCCACGTATTACGGAATACACTGTGCCACGTTTTGGAGAGTGTTGTATTTTAACGTTTCGGCAACCGATATATTTTCTGGTAACGTTCACACCTGAAAACACAAAACGACCACAAGAAATCATGATGATAAACAAAAAGGTACTCTACATGGATGCTATTTATCCATCTACCACAGGTACGGTATCTTCGTGTGTTACGTACTATATTGAAAGCAATTGAATTATTTTTCCACCACCTTTTGCTGCGCGAAAAAACGGCAACGCACTACTACGCCGAGTTTGACTTTTAACATCTTCAGAAATTGATAAGTCTAGAAACATATAACATTTGCGAGAAAGTTTTCCGTAACCCGGCTTCGCTATTCGCTGAAAATTTTGACAGGGAACATGAACCGCCCCCTGATTCGGAACTGCAAAAAATAAAATAGTTAAATGTCCTCAAAAGCGTGAAAAAATGTATGTATTCTGGTTGAAAAACGTTTTCAAGCGATTTTTTTTGCTGAATTAAGTGAAATTTTTAACTGCAGTAAGGGATTTTTCTTTAAGGTTTGTCAAGTTCTTATGACAACTGTAGTTGGGGTTACAGAGGGAAAGCCAAAAATTTTGCCAGTGGGCATTTTGACAGGGGAGTTAAAATGTTTGCCGGACTCCCCAAACGGGGCACTTGTTTTTGCCAGGGGCAGCTTGCTGAAAATTCCAGTCCCCAACCATCTTTCAACTTTGAAAAAGCCAATACACTTTACCGGCAGTTCGGTTTTGTTTGTCTCATTAGAGATGCCAAAATTATTTACGTGAACCACATCCATTTGTACGCGATTTTCTGCTGTTATTGACACATATTATCTTGATATATATGTGCGAAATATGTAACTTCAAAAACCATCCGGAAGCATTCACACAAACGGTAACGAATGATCTTGGTGTTTGAATTAAACATAATTGTGTAAGATTATAAGTGATGTCAGAAAAAACAAACCACCTAAAAATCCATAATTAACATAAAAAATTACGCAAACACAAAACCGTCACTTTGATTTTAACACAAACATCCAGTTCCATTTGTCATCACATGTTTAACCCAAACGAATTTAAAAAACATTGGGTATGAGCTGTCTAAACTCCGGTATGTGTGGTATTGAGCCGCTCAAGTGCAGGGTATTCCCCATATTTTGGCGACTAACACCTGTGAAATTCCAACCATTTCCTTCCCTAGTCCCTTTCCAAAATACTATTTGCAACCTATACTAAAATTTATGACACATCTTTATGCTTAGCGGCATTTTCTGTAACATTTGTTTAACCACCAGCAATACCATTTTGAATAAAATTCCGTAATAATACATATCATATTTTAAAAACACCTTACTGAAATTCGTGTCTCTAACCAAAAAATACAGTAAACATTTCCCGCGTCTTGAATGTGTCCACTAGGCTACTTTACATGCGCCACATCAGCAGTTCCGCGCGAGTCTATTTGCACAAGCTGTGCTAACAGTTCAATTTGAAACACCTCACCTGCATTAGCAATCGCCGGTTTTTCAGGTAGTGTACCACGTTTCCTAGTACTACCATCAAGTGTATTGCGCGCTGGATCAACTAGCTGAAATGTAAATGTATCGTCCTAAATTATGTAACAAGCTCACAAGATTATATATCTTACTTGCCAGACCATCGGCGAACGCTACCGAGGACAATGATACTTAAAACCAAGCATTATAATATTTCGTTCCTCATTCCAATTTACATCATAAATTCTTACTTCCATCTTTTTCTGATCACCTAGGCTGTTCGAGAATTATGCAAACTCTTATCATTTGGTTACGTATTCTGGCTTCCCTACTTGCTGAAAACTTTGCCATGGGGCACGAGTTGAAGCCCTCTTTTTCGGAATTGGGACGCCAGGTTTTGCCATTGACCATGAATGCTTTCCCTGTTAACATGTTAACAGTTTGAGTCGTATATACTTGTTAAAAGCGAAGCTATAATTTGGTTGATTAAAAATTATAATGATGCATAAAAATGAAATTTTGAAAAGATACGTTCCTAAATTTAAGTATATACTATTCCAAAATGAATGCTTTGGGACTGAATCGCGTTCACAATTTTCGTATCCGTAATCATAGGGTATGTGTGAAGTGTATATTAACGCAATTTTTTTAATTTGTAACAAGCATAAAATAATACCAAAATATTTAAGTTCATAGAATTTGACATATGTTCGGCGCTGCAACGACACTCATTACGAGTGATGCACGGCACATTCCGTACACGGCAGTTGACTTCAAACGAGCAAACACTGTGTGATTAGGGAAATTTACAGATTATCAATAAATTTCTAATATTAAATTAGTTTCTAAAACTATAAATCTGCCCTTATTGATAAACCAAATACAAGCATGTGCCTCTTACAGTTCTGTTTTCTTTACAACCATCGCCGAATTTGAGTGTTCGCTTGGCAAGGTCGTTGGACTTCAGTTTCCCACGTTGCTGTCCGTTGGCTAGTGACTGTTTGGGACTCAGCACGTTACGTTGTATACTCGACATAATCATTGCATTATTATTACAGTTATAGTATACAACACCATTCTGTGACAATATTTTAGAACATTTGAGACTGTGGTTTAACAAAATACTACGCAAAACCATTCCATTGTACTCACAGAAAAATGTTTCATAGTGGTTACATCATACCCCGAGGTAAATTTTCGCTTCACCTACTTCGTGCCCACTGTCCTTGCAGGTACTTTTACGACATACAAATGCTGGGAAGTTGGAACACACGAACTGGGAAACCTGGAGAAGTCGGATCCTTCTCCATGTTGAGGAGAAGGCACCGCCCCATACTTAGTTTCCCCGAGTTCGTGGGAACCTGCTCTCCGGATCACACCGCCTGCTACTATTTTGGTCGCCACACGGTACAGGAACCAGGACCACCTCCGCACATGGTCGCCACCCCGGTTGAGGTATTGACTTCTTACAGGAAAGGTAAGGTGAAAGTTGGCTCAAGTTTATAAACGCTAATAATTAAATATTCTTTGAAATTTTGCAATAATATAGTTTTCAAATCATGGTTTTGCCGAAACACCTCGAATTATGAACAAAAATAACCGGTAATTTGAAAAAATTAATATAAAGCAAAACCATTTAAACTGTGGTTGTCGCCCATATTTCTCGACTCGGCGATTCTGGCAGCCACTGTCTATTGTTGGCTTCCCCGGTTCATGGTCCCTCTCAACCATACATTCTGACATGGTGTAGCAGAGAGACATCAGGGGCCTAAAGGTCGTCTATTAGTAGAAGCCAGGTCTAGTTGAGAATTTTGGATTATAAAATTCAGAACTTTCCTCAAATCCATGAGAGTAGCATTGTCGTTTTGGATTCGTACATACGTTTAAGAGTATTGACCCAGAAAATAGCGGAGGTTGGAAAGAAGCTATACAGATTTTACGATATATATAATATACACGATCTATAGTATACGATAAACCCTTGCACCTAAACCGTAGAACAACATGCTTTCCTGTCGAACAGCCAGGTTTGCTCCGGGACAACGACTATGACTAAAATTAGTTTTTTCTTACGGGAAATGTGTCACAGCAGTTTGCGGTAATCACAGAATCTATATTGGTATAGAAGTCAGCGATACAGATTATGAGTACTTGGTTATGCTACAAAGACCAATTAATAACATGTTGCGTACGGTGGACCGACGTATACTGAACAGCACAAATCCACGAAAATATCGCATGTCTCTTAGGGTCCCCAGAAAACACAGTACTATCACAAAAATATGCACCGGTAACAGATACGTAGATACGTTCTAATGTATCGCTCAATTATTCTAAGTGACCCCAAAAACATTTATAGCTCTTTGTCGTCGAAGTATCCGCCCCGTCTCTAAAATCATTCAAACGGTTCCTTCACGTCTCGGGGGCAAGACCGGAATAATGACACTTACATCATCTGCCTCGTCAAATTTGTTTTAGCCCAAAGCTATCGGTCCCCTGCTGGTTTGGAACGAAACGCCAGTCGTGGAATTCCATATCTCGCCTCAGTCCACAAAGCTGCTCGATTTCAGCGATCCTGAGAATAATAAAAAGGCCAATTGTGGGCCTTATGAAAAAAACGGGCATGTTGCATATCGCAACATCTTTATATCTGCTGTAAAGTCGGGTAGGGATAGGTCAGTCGTGCTAGGTAAACCAGACGGCGTAACATTATATCTTTAAGTGCGGGGGGGGGGTCGTGGTGACAGCCCCTCGACTTAGTCTTAATATATAATTGGTATAGATAATGAACTTAGGTTAAAGCTCAAGCGTTATGCTGAGGGCATCACAACCTGCATATTGCTTACGCCTCTCTCCTTGACTTTGGCCATTTTATTCGATAGTCCGCCTGCTTACGAATCCATAGGCAATAGGTGATTTGTTCAAAT
>JASANE010014551.1:0-17962 GCA_030248225.1 Trileptium ribeirensis
AAGCTATACCGCCGTCGAAAAGATTAAGCTCCGACACTATCTTCTTTTGCAGAAGAAATAAGGAACTTAAGTGGCATGTAATTGTGTTAGTATTGATAACTTAATAGATAAAGGTCGTCCTTAGTGGTTTCGAAGCGAATTACCGTTGTAGCTTAGTACAACCCGTTGAGTATAGCTGGGAGGTAACTCCGTGAGCATACCTGGGGCGAGTTCGTGTTGTGGGTGATGATATGATTAGAAAAATTTTCCACGGAAACGCCGATTTGGCCATACAGCCGGGGACCGGAGAATAGAAGGGAAACTAGAGAGTAGTCGACCGCTACTAACTAGTTATAACGTAGTCTGCCAGCTAGCCGGGGGCGTCTACATTAATATAACCGGCACGTAATAGTGTTACTCAAAGGCTAAGGTTAAGGTAATCAAATAATTGTACAGTCGTCAGCCAGCCAGGGGCGATTATATTCACTCACAAGAGCTTTATTAATGTATCAGCTAACGTAAATCTAACTGTTATCGCTCAAACCTGAAGCAGTCTACCAGCCAGCGGGGTCGATTGCATTAACTAAGGAACCGTATTACCGTAAATCTAAGGACTTAGATTCAGGTATTTAGTTACTCGTACAGCTTTCAGCCAGGCGGTGCGGTTGTATCCACCTCACAAAAGGAGTAGTAAAATAGCATATACATTTCCTAACCTTAACGGTAATAGAAATAGGGACGACTGAGAGAAATAGAATTGAGTGGCCGGGTCAGTGATAGACTTCGAACTGCGCAAAAGTTACCGGTGGAGTTATTTTGGTGATCTTAAAAGAACGGTACTAAAGAATAGTGCCGTGAGTGGAGTCTACGGGTGTCTAAACGATTGTGTGCGTTAATGTTTTATATTACTTTGTTAATAATTATTCTTGCTACGTCTTTGGTGCTCAACTATCTTAAGAAAGAGTAACCAGAGCTAAGCCGCGCCGCAACGGAAAAAGTGAGGGCATAGATTTACTGATCAAGAACGCATACCAACTGAGCATTCCCACACCTCGTTCCCATCAATCTTCGGTGACGATTATCTTCCCCATTTAATTTTCGATAGCCGTCATAATAAAAATAACACTCCAACCCTACCCCCATCTTTCCAGCTCAAAATAACAAAATACGCGGAAGTCTGACGGAGTGCCACAGTTGAGTCGCATACTTTGGGTTACGTCGCGTTAGCTCAAGGTTCTTTCGCTTGTTTTCAGGTTAGGCACAATATTAGAGTTCAGTATTTCGCGTCTCGCTAGCCTTAACACGGGGTGCGTTATGGCTCCAGTAGCGTTGGTGGTAACGTTAATATTGTGCCTGGCCCCGTAATTTTCTTGAAATTGGTAAACAAGCAACCTGCTAATTTCTGCTGTGCCGGTGAGTTAGTTAACTATAAGGGCTATATAACAGGCTACTATGGGGGTTTCTGGTCCAAACCCGCCCCAAAACCCCAAAATTACATAAAAACCCGGGATGGTCACCATTTTATTTATTATATATACCCCTCCCTTCCTTTTTCGTCTCGGGCTTTTAATTAGCATCGGCTTGTCTTAATAGCTAATATGTGTTAGCTTGTCTAGTTTTTGGTTTAGTTAGTTCTAGAGTCACGTCCGCCGACTTACGTGACCTTGTTACGACACATAACAGGCTCTAACACGATACTTTCTTCCGCGTTTTCTTCCACATAGTAGCATTACCGTTTATATCTTTTGAACGTATAACGATTCGACACTTTTGTTTTTAATTTGTTAGTATGCTTACCTAGCTAATAAGCTGAGTCTTTTTGAATTCTGATCAATTGGTTTAACGATTTACGGATTTCTTACGTCTTCCTGAATGGTTTATTGCTTCTTTATGGTTCCGAGTTTTGTACAAGACATTGGTGAGTAAGTACCTGGTGCTGATTCAGAGATACAGAGAAAATAGCGAATATTAATCGGATTTGGCGGATTTGAGCCTCGCTTTACAAATATTCACGTTGAGTGGCAAAATAATTTCACAAATAGGTATATTATTTTGATATTAATTTATATAATTCCTAGTATCCATTTAAAATTAGAGTGAGCACGAGCGTAACCCTAAAATATAACCACATACTAGTCTTAGATCAGGCATTGCTAGCCGTCCGGAAGCGGGAACGTTAAAATAACTGCAAGTACTAGTGTAAATCTAAGACCCTAGAATACGGTAATTTTAAATAAACGTACGGGTCTAGCCGTCCGGAAAGCTTCGTACGAACCCGGAAGGAAATTTAATATTAGGATTCTTCAGTAAGCCGTCCGGATACTGTTGGCTCTAAGGAAATTATTAGCGTAAATCTAAGGTAAAGGGAAAAATACTTAAATAAACGTACAGGTCTAGCCGACCGGAACGCTACGTACGATCCGCGCAAGAGGAAAACATAAGGAAACTATTAGAGCAAATCTAAGGAAAAGGCTAAGGTACTTAAATAGACGTACGGGGCTAGCCGTCCGGAAAGTTTCGTACAAACCTCATAAGAGGAATTAACTAATACCTAACCTAACGTTAAGTATCAAATAATTATTCTGAATAATAGTGTGCTCAACCCTGAGTTTGAGAAGTATATAAAAAGCCAGGGTCACTCAATCAAAGTCATAGTGAAACTGATCCAAATCTAAGTGAAAACTTAACGGTGCTTTTCTGAAACGAGTGGCTAAAATACTCATAGATAACGAGACAGGTGGCTGAGCCAGTGGTGCATGAAGTGGCATAAGTCAGGCCAGTGTATAATCTGTCACTGCAATATTGTACTAACTTTGATTAAACGTTCTAACTGTGGCTGTCTTGAGTTTATATTGGAACTATATCTAGAGCTAATCGAAATAGTCACGCCGTAACGCCACACGGATTAGAGTATGCAGAGATAGAATAGCGCGCGCCGAGAAAGAACTTTTAATTATTCCTACCGGCATACTACTGGCCACGCGTACAAATTCCACATTTTCGAGTTAGGAATCCCGTACCATTTTATAATCCGATAGCCATCATAATAAAATTATCCCTGACCAACCCTACTCCATTCAAAATCATATAAAACAACACTAAACAGATGCCGTATGTAGTTATTAGTGTGTCTTCGCTAAACCTTAAAAACCGTCCTGTGCGACATATATCATTGAGTAGGACTAATGCATGGTAAAATTACGGTTCTAATTGTCGACAGCACCAACTAAAAACGTTTCCTAGCTGGGTAATCGTTCATTGTAAGCCGTACATCTGGTGTTGCGATGTTATTAATAGTTGTGTATTAAACTTACTCAGCAACTGTTGTGAAGGGTGTTATTGGCTATTGAGCGTTATAGCATCAAACACTGAGTCGACTGAGGTCAAGTGTACGTATGCATTATATCTAGAGCGACTATGTACGTACTTCTAGGCTTCAAATATCCAAGAACTTAACCTGAGTTCTCCATTCGATGAAAATTTTGCCAGTGGGCATGAACCGGAGCACACTGGTTCAGAACTAGGGGAACCCAATTTTGCCAGAGGGCATTTTGCCAAGATAAGGGTTACAGTGATGTCGCAAACGCTTCGAAAATGTTTTTGATGGAGAACAGCTATTTTGAAGCAAATTTTGATAAAATTTTACTTCGTTTGGGGGAGTTTTTACAGAGCGGAAACAAAAAGAGTAAAAAATAGGGCAAAAGAGGTTATATATAGACAGTGCAGGGAAGTGGGGCGGTTAGAAAAAGGAGTTTATAATGAAAGCATAAGTGAGGGACAAATTAGGAGGATAACGGAGAATTTCAGGGAGTGTGACAAACCAATATGAATTCTGGGAGCTCAGACCTTATTTGATAGGTCAAACTTTATAAAAACTGGGCTTTAAGTTTTCTTTGCCAAATTTAGCTATGTGGATACTGGCTTTCATATCTCGCGCCACACACGTCACATCCAAAATGGAATCAGGTTATAATGATATGCAGGCTTGCTTGGCTGTGGCACTATATACTTCCTATTCCGCTGTTGTCAGTTGTTACTTTCTCGTTGAAGCGATAGACCTCTTAGGTGGTAAACCGAAAATGATTAAAATAGAGTTAATTAGTTCTGTTTTGCATCGCGATATTAATTTCGGCTAGGCAAGTTTGTAATTATATACTCTTAGAACCTATAACCTATATTCCAGGGAATAACCGGAACCGAAATTTACCGAAACCGGAACCAGCAACCGGAACCGTCCATTTAAACCGGATCCGGAACCGGAACATGGTCTTCGAAATTTATATATAGTAAAACAGATGATGGAAGAAATAAAGGTATGGTGGATTTAAAATGCATAAAAATAACTTTTACATTAAAGTTAATGTATTGCGATGGTATTATTGCCTTTCTGAAACTTTAAAGAGACTGAGGAAGCTAATAATGTTTGTTTATCGATCAAATATGTCGGTTTTTGGACATTCAGAGCAAAAAATGTCTTCCACTATACACCATTGCGTATACTGCGTCAAATCGAATGTGCTTACAAAGCTTGTAGCGTAGAATACACACTTTCGCTCTGTCTCCAGTCGCCTCCCTTTACTATACATACGTTTGTTGCATGTTCTTCTGTAGAAAACTTAAAATTATTGGTTTATATGATTCTAAGAGAAAATAATAGATAGAAGGTAATTTTCTGATCAGTGGTCAGAGACACTGTTTAGGCTATCGTTGGACAAACAGTGCCCGTCAGTTAGATCATAATGATGATAACTTTATAATCAGAATGGTATAAATGAGACACATTGTGATGCTGCTCGCACAGTTTCAATAAATACAGTTCATTGCCAAGAAAGCAGTTTCTAGCTGCGTTGCAGATAACGTTAGTTTACTTCAATTTAGACTGATTTACCAAGTTTACAAGCACAATTGCGGGTGCTTGACGCAATTTATGTTAGCCAAGCATACCCCAAGTATTTCTGCGTAAGCCATACTCTGTTACCGAGTTGGACCGGTTAATTCAAACGTATCCCACAGACTTCTGGATGTGTAAACTAGCTGCTACAGGCATCGACCTGGCTTTGATTTAACAAACTCCTGCAGGTTATTATGAAAAATTCCTGCTCAAATTATGTGCCCTACTTAAGTTTCACACGGCTAATTGGTTAGTTAATCTTTTCTCTTGCTTGGTTGTATTGGAGCTTTATCATTGTATAATATATATTACATATGTTTGGATTACAGGATGAAGGAAAAAACGTGGAAAATTTCAAACAAAATTTTTCAACCGGAATTCCGGTTCCGGTATGGTTTTTGCCCTTTGCCGGAACCGAATTCCGGTTACTCCCTGCTATATTCTTATGGTTTTCTTAAAACCACATAGTGATCGATGAAGTAACAGCAGTGCATCTCAGCTTGTTTTGGCTTCGAATGGTTGTGCGTAGGAGCGGTAAGAAAGTGAAATATCGCTCGATCGCACGACCCTCTTACACTATGTGTTGAAGTATAATGTAAGCATAGTTACCTTATTAAAGATTTTTTCGTTAAGTGAAAAGTGGAAGATGATCATGGGTAATCATTTCTCTGGTTTCAAAAAAATTTTGTCTTGAATTCAAAACTTATTCGTGCTGAAAAGCGCATTTTTTCGCGATTTATATAATATATAGGTACACTACAAACCATGACTATAAACGCCAACAAATGTAGTGCATTTTCCACTGCAATGATATGAGATCGCGTCACAATTTTGAAACCAAGACCACTGCCGTGACACGCTTTCTGGTACTACAGTACCTCAAAATTTCATTATTAGCGGCAAAGCATTTTCACCATCAAACCAGTTTAACATAGCGTATTTACACTCTTTACTCAATATTCTATCCTCTTTCCCAATAACAGTTTTCAGGAGTTTCTTTTCCTGTAAAGGGCATTTTTCCTACAAATATGGGTGATTATTCGTCGACTGGCTGTCAGAAATATATTTTCTACTTTCGGCGTACTGTGTGATTGTGCCTCCAGATGAGTGGTTATAAATTTATAAATCATGCCGAATACGATGGTTTTGTAGTGTGAAATCTAACTGGAAAGTATCTGAAATCTAATCAGAACGTAGTGAAACGTAGTGGAGATTGTGTGTTGCAGGGGTGAAAACTTAAATTCCGTCTCTCTGTGTGTGTGATCGACCATAACTCGGGAACGACGAAACCGATTTGCATGATCTTGGGCTCATTCGAACTGCCATAGTCGATTTACCGTGTTACATCCCCGAGCGTCTTTTGCTTTGGGATCTGGTTCAGGGGTCAAAATGTGTGTTTTTTTACCACATCTTAGTACCCTTCACGGAAGCAAGGTTATTTTTATCTTAAGTTTCTATTTTTTCTCTGGTTGGTTTTATTTCATAGCAAAACGATAAATGCGGATGCCTCTCTTATTGTTTTTCGATGAAGGCCCCGGTTCTGGATTTATGGGGTTTGAAGTATATACGGTTATATGGCTCCGCAAGTGGCTCCTCGACCCAAAATTTGAAAATTTGTTCTCACGTCTTGGGCGGCTGATAAATTTCGCCTGGGGTTTTCAGGTATGGGAAACTCACTGCTTTGACTGGTTTTGCTTTGTGACTCAAGGTTCTATGGGTACGGAGGTATGACGTCTCATGGTTCGGGGTCAGAGGTCGAAATGAGGATTTTTTATTATATTTTAGTACCCTTCACGGAAGCAAGATTATTTTTATCTTAACTTTCGAATTTTTTCCTCTGGCTGGTTTGGTTTCATAGTAAAATGGTAAATGCCGATGACTCATTTTTTGTTTTTCGATTAAGGCTCTGGTTCTAGAGTTATGGGATTTGAGGTATTGTGCCCCAAGGGTTCCTCGACCCAAAATTGGAAAATTTGTTCTGACGTCCTAGGCGGCTGAAAAGTTTTATTTAGGGGTTTTCGGGCATGGGATACTCACTGCCGGTGTTGGTTTTGCACTGTGGCCCGTGGGTTCGGGGGTATGGTACCCACATGGTTCAGCGACCCAAAATTCCCAATTTTATTGTGACGTCCTGGGAGGCTGATAGCTTGCACTGGGGGTTTTCGGCATGGGAAACTTATTGCCGATGTTAGTTTTGTTCTGACTTGTGCGGTATTGCGCGATAAGGTGACGCATGCTATCGAGAGCTAATTGGTTGTGCAGGCGTAGGTGTACCTATGCTTCACTACGTTCTTCAATCTCGATAGAGTTACTAGTTTGTAGTCTGAGCTCTGCTATATCCTTACTGAGGGTTCAAGGGTTTTATGATCTATCAACCCGATTTCCGCAATGTAGCCCGTCTTAATTTTTTCCGTTACTGACTGCGTAGTGGTGCACGCAAAGGCATATCGGCGCGCTAAATACGATGATTTGGTTATCTAGAATACATCGTGAATATTTAATGCAGTTGTTGCAATTATTGTTTTATGGCCGATGAATCTGGTTTTCATAATATATAGTCCGTCTTCAGTTGTTTGACTATATTTCGCTTTGAGCTCATTTAGAATGATCTATGTAGGTAGGATTTTGGTCCATTGAAAACGGTTGCGTGGTTATCTAGAATGCAACATGGCTGTATAATACGCATTTGGGTGTTTTAAAAGTGTGAAGTTCGGCTATTGGCGAACCTGATTTTCCAGAAAAATTTTAGTATATAGTTTGGTTTTGCTCGGTTTTCTGTGCCTTTAGGTAACACAATAGGTGTTGTGAAATGCAGATAATGGCGTTGCTAAGCTTCTACAGACTAGTATTATAAGAATTCTTGAGTTGCAGAAGTCCTAGATTGGTCTATATATACATTAAACACAAAACTTATTACAGTTGATTACAAACAAGAACAATTATAGATGAAACCACTCTCGCTCCGTCCCACCGTCGCAGCGAAATACTAGTCAAATGAGAGTGCCTTTAGACGTTGGGTTCTTTGGTACACTCTCTGTAAGAATGCTTGGCAACTTTTGCTGGTAATAATGTGTGATGTTTTTGCGTTTAATTGCAGGAAGTACTATGTCAGCTTATTATGACGAAATATGTTTTATCTGTAGATATAGGCACTACCAATCTAAAGGTTGTTGCATACGATAGCAATGGCACGCCTAAAGCTGCTGAACAAAGCAAGGTACATAATTACTGCACATAAACAACCGTTCAGTTGCGGTATGTATGCATGAATTCAAGTAAAATTAATGTCTAACATTTAAATATTTAACGTTAAAATATATATGTTGGAATATTATATTTGAAGATATTTAACCTGCAACCCCCATTTTCCCCCATCGTCCTGTCTAAGCTGACCTTAACGCGTAGCTTTTTCAAAGCTAGTATCTTGTCGCATCTCCAAACTGATGAAATCTGAGTGTTGAATGTGTAGTTTAATGAGACGGACAGCCGAATATCAGCCATCTAGCTTGAATAGTGAAGGAGCTATGCCCGCTTTTTGCACGTTCCGGTATTGCAATGTGTATGTACACAGAGGTTAAACTGCTCTACAAAATGAGAACCCATACAAGTAAAACGTTTGCTGACATATCGGTGTTTTAGTATGTTTTGGGTCTCATGGGCCCATTCAAACTCAGACATGCAGTGTAAATTATGACAATAGGAACAGATCATTTTCATTTAGATAGAGGGTGAATTGAAACCAATAATTGACCTAAGTTCTACATCCTTGTGCGCTCTACAAAATTAACCCAATTTGACGTAGATGTCTACATCAATAAAAAAGTGATTTTCCAGGTCCCATTATAGCCCGAACAGAGGGCCTTTCGGCCGCTTTTTTCGGGAGGAAGATGTTGGAATCGGGGTTCGCGCCTAACTATAGGGCATAAATATGTAGATATTTCACACTATCAAATGAGCTGTTGCGCGAATCAGTCAGCCCACCCATAATTGAATTATGCATGTCTCTTAAAAACCAGTAACTGAAATTGTCTAATTTCACCGCTGTTCTGGTTAAAAAAATTCTTCACTTCGCTCGTTTCACTAACTACACTCCGAATTCAATTATTTTGTTGGAACATTATGACAGAACGAAGATATCTCTGTAGCTTGTCCTTTAAGTCAAAATAACGCATTACAATATTTTGTTGAAAAAGTAGACTCAGCTTTATGATTGTACGGGAAGTAGCTGAAAAATTGCTACGTATGCAAGTGCGCCATAGATCTGCAGTTTAGTTTATCCATACGTTTTGATGACTTGTCTGATCCAACAACACGATAGTCTGGCATAAATTTATGATTTTCATATTGGCGCTTGGTGATACTGAAAATATATGTTTGTTACATACACTGCTTTCTACTGAATTATATTGTGCTTTGTGGACTCTAATGTGTGAGTCCTCTTTAGGTGCGACACCTGCATTTCTGTTTTCTCAAGTTGAAGGCGAAGTTGAAGCGGTGTCCGCATTCAAATAACGAATTTTCCTTATGTACGTTAGCACGATATGCGATTCAGAAACACGAAGGCCGTGTTTACGGTCACTATTTTGCGGTTAGCATCGAAATTTACTGACCGTGTACACGTGAAAACACGATTACCAATCGCGTGTTTCCGTGTACTTATATAAATAAGTAAATCGTGATCACAGCTGTCCGATTCAAAATGTCAATTGGAGAACACAAACAAGCGTACGAAATCGGCAAATGTACGCGTAGGCAAATTGCAATCGTACATCATATCGCCATTACTCGCGTTCACTGTGCAGCTGACACAGACGGAAGAAATGTGAACGCGAATTTTTGCACGATTCAGTTCCTGAATTATTAAAGAATAACCATGGTGTACGTACCTTATGTGGGGTAACACATAATTTTTCCCAATACACTTCCTTCTATTTCTTTTCTTTATGTCTTAGTATTGTTTTAAAATATATGCTTTACATATTATTTTCTCACATTTTCATCTCTATTTTAGATCATTCTCAATCATCCAAAACCCGGTTACGAAGAAATTGACCCAGACACAATATGGAATCAGTTTTGCTCAACGATTAAACTAACGATAACGGGTAAATTGTAATTTTTCTTCTGTAATTGGACGTAGCGTAAATGTAGCTAGCGAAGTGAGTGGAGTTTCCACTGAGGGCACTAGGCGAAAATAGTGAAAATTTGTATTTTTGTCGTGTTTCTGTCACGCATAACATCTTCGAGTGAACGGATTTCATAAATTTTTTGTTCAATCGCATAACTGATGAGGATGTTTGAAGGCGAATAGCTCCGACCATATCGTCGGGCCCAGAATGGGAAAATATGTTTTTAAGGGTTTTTTACCAAATTGTCCATACGGGAACCATTCCCTCGTAGCCCATATCTCGCGAAACAGGCTTAGCTTTGTTTAGAATCAGCTCATGGAGCTCTACAACTTTTCTGACCAATACTTTTTGTGGACCACTGCGTGGGATGCTATGGGCCCCAATATACTTCGTTGACTCTTTGCCAGAAATTTCGGCATGTTATTGCACGTTTTACCTTAAAACAAGAGTCTATTAGGTTATAAAGCACGCTGAATACGATGGTTTTGGTATGTGTTGCTCAACTTGGTTATACTAGTAAATTTAATAAATTACAAAAAGTGAGCAGAGCATCAGGCAATGTATACTTTTGGTATCTTATTTGTGTATACATATATTTCAACTAAATATTTAATCAATTTATAATAAGTATCACGTTTTAGGCAACTGATGTCAAATCCACCATACAAAAAGCTCGCTAACTAAAAAATAGTTAATTAGTAACATCAACTAACTAGCTAATGAATTAACTAAGTAGAACCCATGATAAAATCACATTTTTAAAAGCCACATGTTCATGATCAGCGACATTAAAATCCCCCGAGCACAACAAATTAGCAATTTGATCCGATTTTTAAATTTGCATAAGATTAGCTAATTAGTTAAATAATTGGAATATACGGCAAAGCTGTAGAGCCTCAGAAATATATTCGTGACCAGTGACATAGAAAACCCCCGTTTGCAATTAATTTTTCACTCCTGACCACTTTGAAATTAAAAAAAAATAGCTAATTAAATTAAATAAGCAATTGGGTCATTTCACGAAACCTTGTACTTTTGAAACACCACTTTTTGAAGCCAAAATGAAACGTTTTCGAATGTACAGTGTCTAGACCCCTTCCGATGTAAAAAACCCTGAATTTTTCGAATATCGATGTCTCTATGCAAAATGAGCTACCTGAAACCTGCTACAGGGGTTGGAAAGGGCCCCCTGGGGGTCAAATTTTAATCCGAAATAAGTCATTATTCTGTAAGTTGACGGAGTGACTCGCGAACCATGGTCTGTTTTATGCAAGTCGGACCAAAATGGTCCTCGTCAAGCCATTTGGAGCACTTGCGACCTAAAATTGATGCTGCTAGCGCATTCTTGGGGTTAAAAATCGACCAATTTAGAAAGAACAAGCCTGTCGCAGAAGTTTTTCTAGCGCAACGGAGGCAGCACCTACAGATACCATTTTATGCTCACAAACCAACCATGAGCGGGGGACGTGTGAGAAAAAATTTCAGGCAGATCCTTAGGCCTTGTAAAAAATGACACCCCGATATGTTGAGTCGGGGGGGGGGGGGGGCTACAGCTTCCTACAACATGCCACGCGCCAAACTTTAGCTACTGCTATACATTCTAGATGTAAGCTAGTGTAAAACAAATACAATTGATCTATGACTAGCTTACATTTAAGTGATGATACCAAGGACAATGCGTGTAATAGATGTGCGGGCAGGCAGAAGGGTTCCCTAGCTGCCCAGTTAACAGCACGGCCCCATATCATAGTGCAATGATGATGAACTTATATACTAATATGATTCTTGCGACCTTCGATTACTTTTATTATACATGCGGTCGTGGGGGCTACACGCCAGGTCGGGGGGGGCTACATTTTCATTAAAAATTTTTGATAGATGGGTCGATTCTAGTGGGCCTTTACTATGTTTATATCCGGCCTATTGTAAGACTGTATGCTAAATTTGGCTTTTTTAAATTTAAGTTTGGTCAGGTCGGGGGGGCTATATTTTGCATACCCCATTTTTGGCATTTTATGACCTTCGACCTCATAATGAAATAACACATGGCCAGACGCTGATATTCTTTTTTCAATAACACCTGTACTGATTACGATTACCGTTATATAGCATTTTTGGCGCTAGTGCACTTCGACGTTATTTACCAGCGTCTATAAGCTGCCAGATTTGACCTTGGTCGGGAGGAGGGCTACATGTCACGAAAAAAATTTTCTTAAGCTTAACGTCAGCTTCAGTGTCGATGCTTACTCCCAAGTTTTTCCGGAAAAATTAGCAAATACCAATGGATCACAGTGAAATGAAAAACACACATATGTATCACGTGCTAGCGATACGGCGAACGTTTATATTGGGACATGTGTTTTGGCTTCATTTGGCCAACCCGGGTTGAGGGCCTCTGGCTCCTGCTATGTTTGGGGTACAGAGATCCACCATACCTCGTTATGATCGTCGGATATGCTATTACTACATCTCACAGCGACATTGAATTTCCTTAAAAAAGACTGGTGGTATGGGCCAAAAAGTGCCGATGTAGCCCCCCCCCGACTAAAATGACATGGTTTCGTGAAATGACCCAATTAGCTAATTAACTAACTAATTGGCGCAATCCCAGTTGGGGGGGAGTAATTCAGCCAACCATGGAATTTTTCTGAAATGACATCTTTTATACTAAATCCGCCCTCCTGAGTCGATTGGTGCCATTGGCAGACCTCTCCAACTTGTCGTTCTTCACATATCAGGGACGGCAGACAATTGTCGGCCCTAGCTCCGCCTTGCAGTTCATTTTCACAGTTTTTTCCGTTTACGACTAAGCCTTATACTAAGCCTAAGCCTAAGCCTAACCCTAAGCCTAACTCTTAGACTAAGCTTAAGCCTCCTCGCCTGCGTTTGCCGGTACAGTACTTTACTGTTCATTTTTTGAAAAACCCCTTTTTAGGGGTACCCTGGGGACTTATCCTTTGACCCTAGAGCCTCAAAACCATTCTAAATCGAAAGAGCGGACGTTTTTTACCCATGGGGGGATTAAGGGGGGGTAGAATTTTTGAGCGAAGCGAAGGCGGCTTAAGTTTGAAAAAAAGCCTCCAAAAGCCAAAAAGCAACCCATCCTAAATCATAGAATAATGAGTTCAACATCAAGGTTTATGTTTCCAAAAGGGGCGAACCTGATCACGAAGTGATCTCTTTTGGGGGTGAGAGATGATTGGGGGAACAGAGACTATGGGGGCATAGTTTCCAAAAGATGGGTGCTATAGCAAGCGTAAAATAATTTTTCCCCCCCAACTGGGATTGGGCCAACTAATTAGCATGTTTGTAACTTTTTCGAATAGTAATAAATAATGTAATGTAATTCACTGCAACCAGACAAACGTGGCAGAAATAAAACACGTAAAGCTAACTACCCGAATTTCGCAGTTACAAGCCAGCAAAACCGTTACAACATAGCCAGCCTTTTGGAAACACGATTTGGATTAGCCTTTATATTCAAGCCCATGCGTCCTGTAAAATGTTCAACCACTGAAAAATTCACAAAGAGTGATGCTACAATTATTAGATTACTCAATGGTTACGCCGTGGCAGAGGAGCAATTAAAGGTTGCTATTACCTAGGGTAAACCCAACTAATAAATAATAGATTTAGTGCAATATAGGTGTTTCAGGTATATGGAGGAGCATTTGACGAACATGGATGTTTCGAAAAATGGAGCTCCTCCCATATCCCATACCCCACTCTGGACAGGCATCTCTGATCGTAAAGTAAAGCCTTGAGTAAATTTCAGTCAGGATCGTAGAAACCATCTTATCCGGCATTCCTACAGTATAATATTTTATTATCCCGCAAGCGAGTGGAAATGGAGCGACCACGGGCGCAAAGAAATATTCCATGCTTAATACATTACGTACCTTTACTGGTATTTGTGTTCTAATTAAAATGTGTTGCGTTAAAAATTTTCCGACCCTAAAGTCTATCAGCGGGCCTGTAGTGATATGATACAGTAAGAATTGTTCTTCGGTGGTTGTACCATCGTACTGAGTGTGCTTGAAAACCTATGTAGTATTGTTTTGAATAACTTGCATCAAAACCAAAATGGCCTTTTGTGACAAGAGGTCTGCAGAGCCTAATACACCCCATATACTCCTGGAACGACATCATACACAACCATAGGTCTCTGACGTCAGTACCGTTAGATTCAGCTCGCAAAATGGTATTTGAAAATGTGTTGAACTAAGCCTTATTTGGACCCATGGCGGCCCAGCAAGTCGCCTGACAAAAAAGTGTTGTATAGCAAAGTTGATGACCTGAATTGTGTGGTCTCTGTTTTTCGCTAAGCCTCTAACCACGAAATATTGATACCATGATGGCCAAATTTCACAAAGCGTGATCCTTGACCCCTCTGAGTTCCATTTTTACCCGGAAGCCGTTGTTGGCTCCTTTAGCGTGTAATGAAAACGCACAAATAAACTCAATGTGTGGTCAAATAATCAAATTTGTGCGGGCCCATCCATCCGGTGATGAGTTATGATATCCACAGACAAAAAATACTAAATTTTACGATTTTTACCGCTAGCAAAACTATAGGACGAGCCTCCACTCGGTTCGCTCGCTTCGTTTCAGTAATAATTGTATGTGTAGTACGTCTCGGCGTGTTGAACCGGGGCCAAATTGCCTAGTACACGCTAAGTATATTTCTAGTGGATTCATTGTGGCAAGACTAGCGATGTACAAATAGTGAAAAGTATTTTTGTGTAGCAGCTGGCATACAAACCCGAACGAAGCCATGTCGGTCAAATAAATGAAGCAATCGATTAAAATTATATAGTCTTCTGGGCCACTTCAAAGTCCCATAGACTTTCATTTCAGACCATTTTTCCCGGTGCATCATTTTGCTAGAACCTCACCGTTGAATATTAAAAACTAATGCGATTTAAATAACAGGAGTCTCGGCACGGTTTCTACTATTTAACTCGTTTTCAATCGCTCTGAGTTATTAACAGTATATCTCTGTTGTGTGTGGTATGACTGTAGACTTTTTAGTTAAATCTTTATTATTGTTTATTTTTATGTATATATACTTATTTCGTTGCATTTCAGGCGGTGGGATTTCGCCGTCCAACATTGCCGGTTTAGCAATATCGACTCAAAGGAATACTTTTATGACGTGGGACAAGTAAACGTTTTGTATTAAAGTTAAGCTTCATGTACATAGCGGCTATTGGGGTAATGATTCATTAATTCACCTGATACTGCGATCGCAGGGTGCGTCCACATCAATCGTCATTGGCCAAGCTTCTCTATTCGTTGTGGCTTCAAACACGATTTTCCAAGGATCATTACGGCAGGAGCGGTAAAAAGCCTGTGGGAAATAATGAGCATCATCCATGTCGTAAATGCTCGGCCTCTTGGTGTTTACCATCCATAAGAATATGACGAGGCCATTGGTGGTTTTTCATCCGCAGTACGTGCCCGGCTAGGGGCAGGCGGTTGCGTTTGAGGACAACCGTAAGAAGCTCAGTATGGTTGCGATGTTTTCTGAGCTCATCGTTGGTGATATCTCTTAGTGACTCACGCGATCGGCCTGCGGCAAAACTACTCAAACACCTCAAGTTATTTCTCAGGTCATGTTTCACTGCCGTCCAGGAGAACAGGACGTACTGCAGCTTTGTATAATGTTATCTACGTATCTATCGAGATATTGTTTGCTGCCCAGAAACGATGTAGTCCGCAAATGTTGTACATGCCTTGGCTATGCGGTGAGGTATCTCAATGTCTGCAGCGCCGGTTCCGTCGAAATGACAGCCGACATAGCAGAATTGGTCTACTTCCTTTATGGTGGTAAACAGCAGCGTGACGGTTAGAATCTTTTTCTTCACTAAGTTTATGACTAGCCCAATGCTTAGCATGTGTCCGTCAAGGCTGCCGAGGCGCTGTTGAACATCTTAGGGAAGTATAGACTTCCGCATCATTCAATCTACGACGTAGTTGAACAAAGTTGAGCCCAGCCGTACGCCTGTTTTCAGTTCAAATGACTCTTACTTTCGATTATAAACACGAAAAGTACATAAAGACACGACGAACATACGTTTGAGCAGTGAAATGATCTAAGTCGAGAGTTCGTCAGCTTCCATGATCCAATATAATGATGGACCGCATGTTCAATATTTGCTGCACTTTCCGTGGCCTACACGAAACGTTCTTCCCGTGTTGTTTCTTCACGAAATTTTTTGAGGCGATGGGAAATTATTGCTTCTGAAATCTTGAAGATAAAGTTCAAATGACTCTGACTTTCGATTATAAACACGAAAAGTACAGAAAGACAGGACGAACATACGTTTGGTCAGTGAAATGATCTTAGTCGAGAGTTCATCAGCTTCCATGATCCAATATAATGATGGACCGCATGTTCAATATGTGCTGCACTCTCCCGTCGCCTACACGAAACGTCCTTCCCGTGTTGTTTCTTCACGAAATTTTTTGGAGGCGATGGGAAATTATTGCTTCTGAAATCTTGAACATTAAGTTCAAATGTCTCTGACTTTCGATTATAAACACGAAAAGTACAGAAAGACAGGACGAACATATGTTTTATCAGTGAAATGATCTTAGTCAAGAGTTCATCAGCTTCCATGATCCAATATAATGATGGGCCACATGTTCAATATTTGCTGCACTCTCCCGTGGCCTACACGAAACGTTCTTCCCGTGTTGTTTATTCACGAAATTTTTTGGAGGCGATGGGAAATTATTGCTTCTGAAATCTTGAAGATAATGTCAAGTATTGAGATACCTCTATAAATTCCACAATAGATTTATTCCCTTTTTTTGAAACGGAATCAATATCGCCGTTGGACGGGAGGGCGGTATCGTCTCGCTGGACCAGATCTTGCAGATAAGCCGGTGGAGAGAGCCAATCATGTGTTGATTCACCAGCTTGTATACTTCAGCCTGGACTCCGTATTCACCCTCCGCGAGTCCGTTGCGGAGGTTTCGGTGGCTTAATATTTCGTCCAATTACGGTAGACGATGGTGATTAGTGCTGTAGAACCCTTTGAATTTTATCTCAGACTCTGCAGAGGTTTCTTTGGTTCTTCACAATTATGTAAGCTGTTGAAATGATCACGCGACTGCTCGAGTTGGGACTCCTCGGTTGATAGTAGGGTACCATCGGTGCCGCCGATGATGTCACACGTCTGACATGGGGGTTATGACAACCTTCGAGTCAGGCGAAAGGCTTTGTGGTGGTCATTCACATCTAGGGCCTAGCTGATTTCTGCGGTCATGCCACGAAGGAAGGATTCCTTATCCTTTGATATCTCTTGCTGAAGCTCACGCTTCAGAACAGATCGCGGAGCAAATCTTGCATCCCTGGAGCCGAGATTCAGGCTTACAGCAGTAGCCATAGCCGAATCTTGAACCCAGTTGACTCGGTTGTCGCGCTTGGCTGATGGTAAAGACTCCTCGATGCTTTGGTCGACCGTGCATTTAAAAGCGACCCAGCGCTCGTCTACAAACATGTTTTTGTCTTGGAGGAGCGAGAATCGGTTAGTCATTGACACTCCTAGGCGGTCTGCTTACTAATCGAAATTTTTCATTAATGTACCAGTAAAATAAGTATATGTATATTATTTAGTGTCGAAACCGGCTGTAATTTACTAATGATGGGGTCATTGGAACGGAGCGAGCGGAACTTCTACTGAGGACGCTAGGGGAAAATCGTGAAGATTTCTTTTAGTCTGTTTCTGTCATTCATAACTCATTTTCGGATGGAAGAATTTCAGCAATTTTTTTCGATAACAAATGCGACGAGGATATGCCCTTTAGTTGAACGCGAACAGCTGCGATCGCGTCTTCGGAGTCAAAATGACAAACAATAGAGTTTCTAATGGTTCTTCGCCAAATCTGACAAATACGGATACCAGTTTCTCGCAGCCCATATCTCGCGTCACGACAGACGCAGGCTTCGCATCGA
>JASANE010014553.1:0-65116 GCA_030248225.1 Trileptium ribeirensis
GTAAACACCATACAAGGGAAAACGTCAAGACATCGTCCCAAAGGACTTTCATCACCGTTAGCTAAAAGCTCGCATCATAATGTACATGACACCATGTCTAAATGCTGATGGTGTCCGAAACACTATATAAAATTGCTTAGAATACGGTGTTGGCGTTATGTACACTATATCGTTCATTTTCTTAGGCAGGCTGTACGTGGACAAAACTTACCACATGGCGGCGAACTTATAACGTAAACGCCGCATAACACGGAAGACGAATGTGTAATACTGACGCCCGAGGTAGGGTGTAAAGTATCAAGAATTACAGCTAGCTGTATCGAAAGCAACAAATGCTGCCAACAGCAAGGAATAGTGGAAAGGTTAGAAATCACCGCACCGTCACCTATCGGCGCTGTGTCAGCACAATACGATGTTTGCCAACACATCCCCCCTCAGCAAATTCCAACCGTTACGTGTTATGAAGCAAAACAACTTTAAGAAAACTGCCTTACATTCTTATAGAGCCGTTGACCCGATGTCACTAATATATCAAACTGCGGACAATGCAGAAGCAGCCCCAGGAACAACCGCAACTTCTCAACTATCGCGATCAATCGTTCAGCGGATATGGAGTAGTTCTTTCGGTTGTTTCTTCAGGAATGGCCAATGCAAATAAGCTGTATGCCATCCAAATTCACGAAGTTTTTCTGCGTCTTATCCACAGATAACAATGGATAATCACGTAAGTTCTACATGGTCGGGGTTTTAAACCTTGAAACAGTGCTTCCTCGACAATTGACTCAAGCAGTCACTGAAACAGTTCTCAATACGGACAACATTTAAGTGTACTCCGAAACACCTTACGGATGAAGAATTAAAAAATTAAAAGTAAAGGTATATAAAGTTAGTATGAAATTCGCAGACTTGGAAGCTCATGCGTCGACATCAGGTTTACAAAACTCCGTAAAACGTCCTTCTCCAAACAAATATGTTTGTAAAGCATGTGGCTTAGTGTATGGGCAGGAGGCTGGACCACGAAAATGGATTCAATGCAGCGATTGCGAAGATTGGCAACACGAGGATTGTGGAGGAATCGCTACTAAACGATTTTTTCTGCAAAAATTGTTCTGTCTAAGAAACGTACAGCGGCGTTTAAAGTTACTGTATATATATTGCTACATATATACATAACATCCACATTACTCCGTTAACTAAGCATATATATACTTTATACATACGCAACTATACAAGCGGTTTTTTTTCGAATCAATTCAAGGTTCCCCAATAACAGTGACTTTTGTTTGGTTAGAAAATAGAGGGCTTATGGCGTGGGGTTCATGGGACGGTAGCTCCTACTTAGGCTTATACCCTGTATAAAAGATTATCTAAGGCGTCTACCAAGGTCGAAGACTATAAAAGGGAGAATTTTTTCAAGATACTCTAAAGGGAAACTTGAATTGTTCAATTAAGGGTGTCGGTTGTGAAGACCTAGGGTTACAAGCAGTGCGCTAGGTATGTATAAGCTTCACATATTATCGAATATCCGGCAGCGGGTCAAGCTGAGGGCCGTGACGGAATTATAGTCATATTGTTATAAAAAACCGCCTTAGTACGGGTCGATGTAGCCTCCATTTAGCCTTAAAGATAATCTTAAAACGATAGCAAAATGTCAAAGAACGATCTCAATATGTCGAGAACGGCATGGCCAACACGTTTATTAAAGCCCCTCAGCTTGAACTGGTTTTTCACGCGTCTATTCTTACGTAATGAATATTTTTTTACTTTTACTGTGAGTAAATGCAATAGCTGTTATGTTAAAAAAGCAAAACCACGTAACGAGCAGAACAGTTTGCTGGGACCCTGCAAGATTTTATTACGTGCTGTAGTGGAATTGCAAAATATATATGACGCACATTAAAATCAATTTGACGCAGATTAAAAACACGTGACGCACTTTGAAAACCTACACCAAATGTGCGTCAATTCGAGGTCTTTTTAGCTTAAGATTATTTAGATCCATAAGGTCTAAACCTACCACCTCAAAATTTCACATACCGTTAGGAAAACGTTGCATCTCGCAGTGCATAAAAAATTATACGGTTCCATGGTGTAGATTCATAGAAAACACGCTACAAAAAAGCAGATATATTTTTGCAAAAAATCTTTGCAAATTTTTGTCGCACATTTGGCTCTTTTACTATAATTGATCCACATGGCAAATTTATGTGAAGGACGCAGTACATATTTCTACATGTACATTCATGATTGGCCAACTTGCCAGACTTTTGTGGAGACTTTCTGGGAGAAACGTCGCGCCTTCCTCATTCAGCGTTTGCTCCCATGGAATGCTGCTTTCAATTATATTCACTGTCTGCCGTTGTACAAAGTCATGCGTTCAAAGTTGATTCGCATGTCATATCTACTGTTTGTGTTGTATTCTTAGGAAGAAAGCAAAAGAAAACCAACGGGATTTGAAAGAAAACCTTTATTGAAAACCAAAAGTTAAAGAAACAGTAAATGAAGAATATTGACTGCAGTAAAGAAAACATTGAAATTGGGAGACCTAGGCAACTTCGGCCTTTATATAGTTTCTGAAGATCATTCTGGAATGTTGCAGTCAATGACGTATTGCTCTCGTCATTTGTGGGTGACGAAATGCATAGCTAGTGAGGTACAAAAACTCCACTAGCTTCGTGCAAGTTCCTCGCTACGTATATATGTGGCGTCGGAGTGTCGCCACGAACACCTCCCCAGTTAGCCTGAACTTCACAGTGAAGGCGAGAATCTTCGTGTCAGCTTCGGGGCGCGTTTGGAACGTCGTGGAATATGTTCACCGCATGTCGGCATGAGATTCCATTTATGTCGATTAGTCGTAGAATCAGCATCCGTGTTGAGCGGTCGTACTTCTGCATCAGTCGGTAGCTCTGTAGGATGTCGAGGAGTTGAGGCAGGAGCTTAGCCAGGTTCCGAATCATCGTCGTTGTCATGGCGGGTTTGAAGCTGCTCCAGATGTCTTCTCCATGTGGGACCTCTGGGATGGACTCGAACATTGAAAGTGCGGGAGTCCTTGCACTACCATTGCCGGTACCCAGCGGGGCTCTTTGTTTAGCCGAGGTCCGAAGAGTAGAGAGCGTAGACTGGATCTCCGACATTGAAGGAACGGACGATTTTAGACATCGCTTCGAGACGTTGGGATTTCGTCGATTCTCTTGCTTGTTTGCCTTGCGCAGTATCGGCAGGCAAAGGAAGCAGGGTGTCGATGTTTGTCCGGATTTGACGAGAATTGAGGAATTCACTGGGTGAATAGCCACTTGAATTAGGAGTTCGACGATATTGCATCAGGAATTCTTGCAGTGCCTTGCTTGGAGGAAGGTTGGACTTAGGTAGGGCCTGCTTGAAGATCTGGACAAGACTTTCGGCTGATCCATTGGTTGCAGGATGGTATCGAGCTCCGGTAGATGAACAATTCCTCGTTCGTTGCACCAGGACTGGAATTCTTTTGAGAGGAACGCGGAGGCATTATCCGTAACCAAAGTGTATGGATAACCTAAGTGGGCGAAATCTTGCTCCATCAGGGTCGTCGTTGCTTGGGCGGAGACTGACTGTGTCGGATGGATGCAGAGATATTTGGAGTACGCATCCGTGATCACGAGCCAGTTGGTTCCCATGAAGTTGATGGCATGGTCCAGGTGAAGTCGACTCCAAGGCTTTTCAGGAAGCATCCATGGATGGATCGCCGGCTTGGAAGGCTTGTTCTGGTGTTCTCCGCAGGAAACGCAGTGTCGGCACATCCCTTCGATGTCATCATCGATGTTGGGCCAGTAGCCTGAAGTGCGAGCCAGCTGTTTCATTCGTTGCATTCCAAAATGTCCGAGATGAAGCAGCTCCAGAACTTGTCGGCGCATACTTGCAGGAATGGCGACTCTTGATCCGTAGAGTAGACAGCCATTGCAGATTGAGAGAGACTCTGTAAGTTGGTGGTAACGTTGCATTTACGTGCCTTCGTCGCTTTTCTTCGGTGGCCATTCTTCGCCAGCAAATTGCAATACCGTTGAAACGATTGGAACCTTGGTTGATTCACGTTCCAGAATACCATTTTCTGCAGTCGTCATTTTATTGTTGATAGCGTCGATTGCGCAAACCATCTCCGCGTCGTCGGCTGTTTCCTCCCCGTCGAATTGAGTGTCGTTGGAGACGGGAAGACGACTAAAGGCTTCCGCGTTAGCGTGAGATCAGAGGTTCGTCGAAATTCGATTGTGTAGTTGAACTGACTGAGCAGGAGAGACCATCGAACGAAGCGGTTCGCACGATTTGAGGGACGTCCTTTCCTGGTCCGAAAAGAGTAATTAGTGGACGATGGTCAGTAACCAGTATGAATCTTCTACCGTAGAGATACTGGTAGAATTTGTTGAGGCCGAAGACGATAGCCAAGGCTTCCTTTTGAATTTGGTTGTAGTTGCGCTGACTGTCCTTTAGGATCTTCGAGACGTTCGCAATCGGACGCTTGCTTCCATCAGGGAAACGGTGGAATAAAACAGCTCCGATTCCGACGTTGGAGGCAAGTCCCAGGGACAACTTGCTGTCGAAATGAACCAAGACGTTCTCCGACGACAAGAGGTCTTTCAGCTGTTAGAAAGCTTTCTGTTGTTTGTCGTCCCATTTCCAAGGTACTCTCTTCTTTGCCAGTTCGTAGAATGGCTCTGTGATTAAAGATAAGTTCGTGGCAGAAACTTGGCGTAGAACTGTACCGAGCCCAAGAAGGCTTTAAGGCTAGATACATCCATGGTCGGCGACATCCGGATAATGTCATTGACCTTGGCACCTTTGGCAATTCCGTTTTTTGACAGAAGGTGTTCCAAGTATTCGACGTAGGGCTGGGCGAATTGGCATTTGTCCAGCCGGCAGCGGAGTCCTTTGTCTTCAAGCCGTTTCAGCAGGCGTCGAAGACTGTTGATGTGGTCCTCCGCGTCCTGACCGCTTACTGAAATGTCGTCCAAGTAAACGGCAGTTCCGGGTAAATCTTTGGTTAGCTGATCCATAATCTGCTGAAAATATCAGGGTGCAGATATGATACCCAAGGGAAGTTGGTTCTGTAGCATGACTCCATTGTGTGTGCTGAAAGCAAGTCGCCGTTGGCTGAGCGGAGCTAGTTTGAAGTTTCCTGTCGTGGCAGCATCCAGCTCCATATGGAAGGTCTTGCCATGAATCTCGATAGGAACTTCCAGCCTGGGCAACGATTCTTGTCCCTTGACCGCGTTGACATCGTGGATGAGTTTGTCCGGCAGTTTGGATCGTTGTCTGACCGTACCTTGTTTCTTCCGGCAAACTTTCTCCAAATTACTCGAAATTCGACAGTAGTGGCAGGTAAAGTCCTTGAAAAGGCAGTCATTGGCCTTGCGTTCCGGTTTTCCACAGCGATAGCATGAACCGCTTGTCTTCTCCTGTTCACTTGCCTTGACTTGGGAAGTTGAATTCCGTTTTTGCTTGGAAGGACGTTAAGGAGTTACTTTGTGGACGGAGTTCGGCTTGTGAGCATGAACAGTGTCCTTCGGGACCTTCGCAGCATCTTCCGTTTCAACCGCAATTTTGATAGCACGCGCCAAATCCAGCTCATCGTCTTTGACCTTGAAGAGTGATTTCAGGACGGCTTAGTTGTTGACAGAGCACACGAAACGCGAGCGCAAAGCTTCACACAGTGGGTCCTTGATTGAGAGAAAGTCACAAGTGGCTGCGTATTGACGTATGCGAGCGGCTAACTCATGAAGAGTTTCGTCTGGCTTTCTTCGCTCCAGGATTTGAATCGTTCGTGGACGACTAAACGCTTCGGGTCGAACTTAGTCTTCATGAAAGAAACAATCTCGTCCAGTGTGAGATCCTTGATCTTCTTCGAAAGGGATTGCTGCTTGGCCAAATTTCCCGGAAGACGATAGGCATCCTTGGATTGGTTTGTCAGGAAGATTCGAGCCTTCCGGTCTTCCGGAACAGAATGAGCTCCGGCGAAAGTGCAGAACCGGTCCCAGTAATCGAACCACAATTCGTTTGTAGAGTCGAAGGGCCCAAAATCAGGAGTAGCGGAGGCAGCTGGAACGGCAGGGACGTGAGACGAAGTTCCTGCTTCCGTTTTGGCAGCAATTCCATCATCGAGTTTCGTCAGAACTTGCTGCAGAACTTTGTTTTGTCGCTCCTGTTTGTTGTTGTACCTGGGCCAATTGTTGTTCCAGCAATTCTATCAGCTTGGCGGTGTCCAACATGGTGAACGATCTTGATCAATCCGTTTGATGAGGCGTAGACGCTTCAGCAATCCTTTGAAATCGTAGCTTTGATCCAAGATCCTACTCAGTACGCCAGTAAACCACTGTTGTATTCTTAGGAAGAAAGTAAAGGAAAACCAACGGGATTTGAAAGAAAACCTTTATTGGAAACCAAAAGTAAAAGAAACAGTAAATGAAGAAGATTGACAGCAGTAAAGAAAACATTGAAGACCGGGTAATTTTTAGCGAATTTTCCAACAAGTTTTGGTCACAATTTTCGACCGATTTTTAGTTAATTTTGTGCCAAATTCCACCAATCTTTGCCTATTTACCCTCCATTTTTCACTCTATTTACCTTCTATTTTCGCCAGTCTTCCTCACAACTTATGCGCGCGTGAAGGGAGGGTATGCGGCACCCTGGGGAGGGGGGTGCGGCCGCTCAGGGAGTGAGTGAGGCTTCTCGTAGGTGGGCTGCGGCTGCTTGGGCACCGGAGGAGGGGAGGAGCAACGCCTCGGGCTGGGGGGGGGCTGCGGCGCCTCGGGCTGGGGGGCTGCGGCGCCTCGGACTGGGGCGCTGCGGCGCCTCGGACTGGGGCGCTGCGGCGCCTCGGACTGGGGCGCTGCGGCGCCTCGGACTGGGGCGCTGCGGCGCCTCGGACTGGGGCGCTGCGGCGCCTCGGACTGGGGCGCTGCGGCGCCTCGGGACTGGGGCGCTGCGGCGCCTCGGCCGGGGGCGCTGCGGCGCCTCGGACTGGGGCGCTGCGGCGCCTCGGACTGGGGCGCTGCGGCGCCTCGGACTGGGGCGCTGCGGCGCCTCGGGCTGGGGCGCTGCGGCGCCTCGGGCTGGGGCGCCTCGGGCTGGGGCGCTGCGGCGCCTCGGGCTGGGGCGCTGCGGCGCCTCGGGCTGGGGCGCTGCGGCGCCTCGGGCTGGGGCGCTGCGGCGCCTCGGGCTGGGGCGCTGCGGCGCCTCGGGCTGGGGCGCTGCGGCGCCTCGGGCTGGGGCGCTGCGGCGCCTCGGGCTGGGGCGCTGCGGCGCCTCGGTCTGGGGCGCTGCGGCGCCTCGGGCTGGGGCGCTGCGGCGCCTCGGGCTGGGGCGCTGCGGCGCCTCGGGCTGGGGCGCTGCGGCGCCTCGGGCTGGGGCGCTGCGGCGCCTCGGACTGGGGCGCAGCGGCGCCTCGGGCTGGGGCGCTGCGGCGCCTCGAGCTGGGGCGCTGCGGCGCCTCGGGCTGGGGCGCTGCGGCGCGGCGGGACGGCGGGCTGGGGCGCAACGGCGCCGGGGGCAGGGGCGCTGCGGCGCGGCGGGCTGGGGCGCTGCGGCACCTCGGGCTGGGGCGCTGCGGCACCTCGGGCTGGGGCGCTGCGGCACCTCGGGCTGGGGCGCTGCGGCGCCTCGGGCTGGGGCGCTGCGGCACCTCGGGCTGGGGCGCTGCGGCACCTCGGCTGGGCGGTGCTGCCGTTGATGAATGACAACGGGAAAGCTATTCGCTGGATACAACAGAAGCACCTGCTGCCAAACGCGATGCGCGATGCAGTGCTAGTCTTGCAGTAGCATTATGAACTTTGCCGCCTGGTACGCCAAAACGACTGTGGCATGGAAGCGCCAGAATAAAGACTGTCTTAAGTTCAAAAACACAACAACTATCCGAAATGGCAGTTTCTTTGCCAACTCCAACGTACGTCTTCCACAATGAATACACGTGCTCTACTTGTGGGAAATAGAGGAAACCGAGAAAACGTCATGTCTTAGAGCAGGTCGGGCTGTTAAGCAAAACGGTAGTAGACGCGTTATCGTTATCTTCAGGCCAATCCAATCCAGCTTGGTGGACCGGGAATGGTGGTTGATATCGACGAATCGTGCTTCAGCCACAAGCAAAAGTACCATTGTCGGTGTGCGCAGATATGGGTGTTCGGTATGGTGGTCACGAGTCACGAACCTGCAGTTGGATTTATGGAAATCGTGGAACGCCGTGATGCCGTTACCCTGCTGCCGCTCATATGCAACGTGGCTCTTCCATTCATAATGATCATTCGGACGAATGGTGGGCGTACCGTGGTATCGCAGAAATGGCCCTGACCCACCGGACGGTAAACCACAGCGTCAACTCCGTAGAACCCAATGGTGTGCACACACAGCGCATCGAGTCCTACTGGAACAAGCTCAAGCGTCGCATCAAGGCCATGGCTGGTTGCAAACGAGACTTTTTGTATTGGTACCTGCAGGAGTTCATGTGGAGGGATAGGTTTCACCATGCACCCTTCGAGTCTATATGCCATCACATCGCCGATTTATATCCCTTTTGAAGTAAATACGGTTCCTTGTATCCCAACAGTCCTCTCAAAGGCTACTAAATGCAGTAAATGAGGTTGGTGAACTTGCGGAGGAAAATGTCCAGGAGCTCACATTTGGGGGAAATTCTCCAGGAGCTACAACTACCAGGCGATTGTCCACGAGATCCACTCCCTTTATTTAGCCACTGGCAATGCGATGCCATATTCTGTCCCGTACTATAGTGTTAAAATTTTACGATTTAAACATTATGTAACAGATATAATTCACACAAACACTAACTAATATATCAATCTCAAAATTTTGAATTTTACATGTTTTTTGTATCTTAGTTAAGGTAGTATCCATTATATAGACTTACCCCTATGCCTATATAACAATGCAGTCTTGGCTATATTGTAGGAGAGAACGTATATTAACTGTACGCCTTTTAGCTAAAGCTACAACTGTATCAAATCGTACATTTTCTTTTGTAATCCTCTCGTACACAGTCATCGTGCAGATGCTCCTTGCGTGGGCACGACTTTACACAACTTTAAACATTGGTGGTTACGACAAAATCAAAACTCAACGTTTGAAAATTTGTGAGTTCTTGCCTAAATATTTCTGTATCTGTGTTTGAAGATATGATTTAATCTAAATTTCTTCGGATCGACGTTAATGTGTACGTCGAACATACTAATCTGTTAGTGGCCGCGCAGCCCGCTACTCAACAAGCGGGGTCGGGTGGAGCAGCGGAATATCCCGCAGATCATTGGGACCGTCGTTAAAATGGGGGCTTCCTGCATTCTTGATTTCCTGGAATCTAGAGTTCCACGCTTACTCTTAGCTGTAATCTAAAAACAAAGTTCTTTGAAATGGTTTATAAAAGACATAAAATATAGATTACATTTTGTTTAATAGAAAAATGGGCAGTCTCCTTTAGCTTTAGGGGTGTTATATGGTTAGGCGAAAGGCACCTTTTAGGCTGGGATTAGGCTTAAGGCTGGGAAAGGCACCCGGCTTAAGATTAGGCTTAATCTAACATGTAAAGCTCCGGCTAAGCCTAAGACTTAGTATATCGAGAACGGCTTTACATGCATATATTTCAGCTCATGTCCCTTAAACGTGACATCGGCACACATGGCAATATTATATACAATAAATACAGATACTTACTAAAATCTGATTGGCAGTAAGATGACACTAGTTTCATTTGAGAACAATTCAAACTAGTATTGTCGCCGTATCTGCTGTCGTCGGCAGTTTTCTTAGAGATCGCATTATGCCATTTTACATCTGCAATATCATTTATTTTGTACAAATTTTCAAACAAAATTGTACAGATAATAGTATCACGGTGACTATAGCACACAAGAGATCCCAATAAGCGATCGCTAATAAGCGGAACAAGTACGTGCTTCACAGATCTGAACTAATCAAAATAGCACATGTAATTCGCCAACAACTGTAGGCATGTAGATCAAAGTCAAAATCTTACTTATCTACTGTGAAATTCCTCATGCCAAATTCACTTCACTTCATCCAAAGTTTTCGTAGGATGATCGACAGATACAGGTTATGATTGAATCATTTAATCTTCATGAAGCTAAGGAATGATCAGAAATATATGAAACTCTCATGCGGCACTGAATGCCTTATTATAAGTTTGCTGTATTCATCAGTTTTACAAACATATACACACTTTTTGAACTTAAGCAGGTAAGTATTATTTGCTTAGTTTGCGGAAATTATTGTGTTGCTACTTAACCATGTACAGTGACTTAGTTTCTTAAACACTATCATACAAAGTTACAATTACAATTCACCATAAAAAGTTTAGTTCGTTGTCAAAATTTCGTAAAGGCGTCACGTTCCGTTATCAAATTCTGGCCAAAAGGTTCATACCGGCTGGGTAGCTATGTAAAGGTAATTATAAGATAAATTTTCTTCGCGGTTTCAGTGCTTCAAGGTTGTCGTAAAGGCGTCACGTTCCGTTATCAAATTCTGGCCAAAAGGTTCATGTAATACCAGCTGGGTAGCTATGTAAAGGTAATTATTAGATCAATTTTTTTCGCGGTTTCAGTGCTTCAAGGTTGTCGTAAAGGCGTCACGGTCCGTTATCAAATTCTGCCCAAAAGGTTCAACCAATACCAGCTGGGTAGCTATGTAAAGGTAATTATTAGATCAATTTTCTTCGCGGTTTCAGTGCTTCAAGGTTGTCGTACCGAGTTTGGTTTATGAGTTAACTTCAACGTGGGTGCTGTAGAATAGACCGTTAGTAAGGCATGATCGAAAAATACTATTGTAATAATTTGTATACATGTGTAGTAGCTCGAGGCAGATTAGATTTGAATATCGTCCTCTCTTTGAAGTTGATTCGTTGTCGGCGTTTCTCTGTGGTTAGGCTCGCCAGGATTTCTTTGAAGACGGCATCGATTGATGTTGTTATGTTGGCATTGATTTGCATATCATGTTGTGCTCTATATAATTCGAACCGTTATAGCAATCGGGAAAGCAGTTTTCTTTTTTCGCTCTTACTGATCCAGGTCATGCTGTTACATCGTATTCTGCCTTGTTATTGTTGTTTGTTAATAAAGATTTCTGTGGATAAAAAGAAGTAAAAAGGGCCTTACGCATGCGTTAGTTTTCTGGCTAAGTTAGCCCACAAAACTTACCAAGTTCAGTATATCGCAAAAAGAAAAATACCAAAGTGTAAAAATAGATAACCTATCATCTACTATAACTTGTAAATCCTATCACATGTGGTCGACCCAGTCTTCCAGGCAGACCAATCAACGGACGATTAACGATTTCAGCTCCCTGCATCAAGCAATGTCGCTTCGCTCGAACAATATTATTTGATGAGCTAAGCAAAGTGATGTCAGATATCTATATATCTAGTGTGTGCTAAAGCAGACCCAGGTTAGGCATTAAAAGTCATCACGGGGTCCAACCTTTTTTATGTTTAAAACATTCCATTATATAAGTAAAATTTATACAGGCCTTGCAAAGTAAAAAAAATCAAAGGCGCTATTTGTATTAAAACAACGGATAAATAATAGTTACAAATTCAATTCTCCCAGTTATAATTCTTATAAATCAAATCCCACTCCTCACTTTATTTTCAAACTTCTGGGAGGCGGTGCGAACACAATCTCAGGGGGCGTCGTTCCACTCGAACCCGTGGCTACGCGGCTAGATGCTGAACAATACGTAGCGCAATGTCGTGACTCGGAATACCGACTCCAAAGTCCTGACTACCAATGATTTCAAAACGACTTCTTGCGGAAATCTCTCCGGTGGCCTACACATCTGAACCTCCTGATTAGGAAATTCTGTATCTGGCTTGGCGCAGCGGAACTGTTTTCAGAAAGTGTTTACGCTTTGAATATTAAACATAAGTGTTGTTAATTCATGGATCTGTTTGCAGGAATTTATAAATGGAAAACGGGTTCTACATGATGCTACTTTTAAACAATTTTAGTTAATGTTAATATGTAATTGTAAAAAAATTTTAACAGTACGATAGAAACCAATAACTATCCGTAAGTCATCTCACCCGTGGAACAAATCTCACATATGCAATTGCGAATAGCGAAGCTCGCCATATATAATTTACCCATCATCCAACATTCAGCACTCTGCGCTGCGGTTTCCGTTCCAGATGCGAGCGGACAAGAACAAATAGTCATCAACATTATCAACTGGGCTATTTTATTAAGCTTTTTAAGGAGCTACTCAGAGCTTAAACGTAAATGTGTTCTCAAGATTTAAATTTTAGTATTAACAACAGAAGGGTAGGACACTTGCCTTCACTCTAACGTTAGCCAGTCCACAGCTTTGGCGAACTCATGTGGCCTCATATGTATTCGTGTATATTTAAAATGTATTTGTGCACATTTAACTATATACAATACGATGCACAAATATCAAAATACAATAAATGTTAATCGTTGTGTTGGAAAACCTAGGTCACACAAAGCATTAATTCGCTCGCCGCTGCTGCGTCAGTTTGAAGTGTTTTACAGAAGCATCAGAATTACGGATACAAAATTGCCCAAAATTCAAGTTCACTGATTGTGGATAGAAGCCCGCGATAGTTCCTTTTTATTGGGTTAGGCCAATTGCAAACGCGCCGTAAAATACAACTTTCACGACTACTATTTAAAGATTTAAATATTGTTTGTTTTATAGTTTAGTTTTACTTACCTAGCTCCAAGTATTTTTATATTTTATTGTTGCATTTTCCAATTAACTACACTGCTTTCAACCCTACGGTCACAGCATAGCATCTAGCAGACAGGAGAACATACAAATTTGTAAATATATACGACAAATATATAGTTCTCATTTCTTTTATAAATATTAATTTAAATTTAGACAAAAGGAAATTTCGCAGCCATGTCGGTTAAGGTCATATCGCGGTTAATCAAACGTACAAATATGTTCACAAACATATATATATCTTTTATATTCGCAATTCCTCAATAAGCTACACATATGCTAAGTCATTAAACACACCGCACTGCACTGTTTACAGAAAACATGGAATTGAAGGTACGTTTAACAAGAATCTAATATGGTATATCAACAACTATTAGCGGTCAAGCTAGTCTTGTTGTTCACTGATTCTTATCCACAACCATGATGTTCATGCTATTCATGCGAAATATAGACTAGATGAAAGATTTTGTCAATGAAAATCAAAGTGAAGGCTGACATGCGACAAACAAACAGTCAACGGGTCTTTTCTAGAATCCCTCAGCCCGAAATTGGTCAATTTTTAAGATACATCAGAAATTTTGGTACCATTGTACTCAGCTGAAAGAATCTAATGCTCGAAGAAGTGCTCAAAGAAGCAAAATAGCAACTTCGGCGATATTTATGACAATTTTTTTATTTTTTGGAGTACCCAAAATTTAAAAAAATTTCCCGATAAACACAAATTTAGTAAATAATACCATTAGAAATTAATAATATCATATAAACCGCATTGGGATTCGAATGGTGATAAAACCGGACTAGTCGATTTACGGGTTAAAAAGTTATTTCAATTTATGGTAAACCCTAGACCTCATTAAGGCATAGACTAAGTTGTTAGTTAACCTATGAACCAACTGATTTCATTTTATCACCACTGGACTTAGCTTGTCGATGCTTCGTATGGTTTATAAAATTATATATAATGAGAAAAAATTTTTTCGAATATTTTGGGTATCAAGCTGTGCGGGAATCCCAAAAAAATCGAAAAAACTTATTTCTCATAAATATTGCCGAAATAGATATTTTCTGAACAACCTCGTCTAGCTGAAATAATTGGTATGAAAATTTCCGCTGTATCTTTAAAACTGACCAATTTTGGGCTGAAGTGGGAGGAGGTGGTTCTAGGAAAGACCCCAGTTAACATAGCAAAGATTAGATAACCGGTTATATACAGTATAACAGTGAATAAAACAGAAAACGTACCTACTATACGTTAACTCATTTGTAATCTGTTAAATTTAAACATATGATTAATACTAACTTTCTAAAGGCACCTAGATTTTAATGTTAATATGCAAACAAAAACAAGCTCTCGGCTGTATAAATGAAATGGACACAATTCTGTGACGACCTATACCTTTAAAGTAATTAGGAACAGCTGTCACATATTTGCGTAGCAATCATAAATGAAAAACTTGTTTGCTGAAAATCAAACTGCTGCTAAAAATATGGACGTGTTCACGTTACCACCGATAGGATCAGACCGATTCTTTCCCAGTTGATCTCACATTGTATCCAAATCTATCCGGCGAGACCAATTTATGCGACTATAACGTACTGCGTGCACGTTGTTTTATTTTTTCTAGCGTAACCTTCGAGTCGGATCTGATAAAATTAAGCATACTCTATCGTGTTAGATATGATATAGTGCAGCTTAAACTTACCACATACAATAACACGTATGTAAACCAGAGCATGCATTTGGCTTAGGCTTATAGTTAAGCCATACGTGCTCGAGGTCTGAGATTCCAGGGTTAGCCAAAATGTTGAGAGTTAGCTTTCGGCCCCTTAGGTGTCAGCCGATCGTCAGGCAGAGTGAAAGGTGGTGCGGAGCATTCGACACTTGTTTTCGGCGCTGCGGCATGGGCAGGGTGGAGTAGGAGCAATTGCCAGGGAGAGCTGTGGAGCACCTGCCGGAATGGACCCAACGCCTCCTATCCCCTTATAAGCATGTATGACTTAGACTTAACCTTAGGCTTGGAGAGATAGGATACTATATAGTTATTCAAGTAAAATAAGCCGACATAACACGCTAGACAAGATAAAAAGTTGACATGACCCAATTGCTCTACAAAGTACACCACAATGCACAAGCCATGTTGGCAGTAAGTGCAATAGCTGTACTATATTGCTTATCGATCAGTGTATATCAGTGGCTTATAATGCCTGCTTTGTATAAGAAAGACGTCTTCAATAACAAGTTCTACAGATCTTTTCTAAAACGCAAACATCCAGAGGAACAGCACCGTGTAATGAAATTCTTCCCAGTTAGCAGTGTGTATTTTAATGATCATAGATTTGAGCCACAGCTTGCAACATGAAATATTTATCGATAAAAGCATACGTTTGCAGATAGCGATTACCCGAAATATAACCATCCGCAAACATAAACAATAACCAACCTTGGTTGTAACGATTAGCAGGAACCGTTTTGAAATCGTAGTAAAATCTCCCAACGCTTTCGATCTGCGATAGTGAAAAGTCTTTTTCCAAATAAACCACAATCTCATATTGACTAGAAGACGTTGTTGCGTTTAGATACGAGCACCAAACTCTACCGCTGATAACACCAGTCGCTGTTTTTATTAAAGGTATAACAGTTTTGTTGCCTGAAATGCATGTAATCTGGACAATATATACTGGCCAATTAATAAATCAAAGTCAAAACTAAATACATATATATATATAATATAATTCATTGTATTAAACTTACGGTTTAGAAACATTTCATGTATTTTAGCAATTTACATAATAGCTCGATATGTGCAAACTGTGCCAGTGATCAAATAATAGTTGTTATAGGCTTTGATCATCACGTTTTAGGTGATAATAAAACCATGGTATCAAACTTTGCGAGGTGTCCTCTCACAAGCCTATACCGAGAGGGTCAATTTTCTATGCATGTATATGCATTTATAGAAAAATAACTTTCGGTGACAGCCCCCCAAAATTCTGCCAAATCATTCAAGCATGTATGTATGAGGGAGTTCCGGTTCCGGCGGAAATCGTGTTCCGGTTGCGGTTCCAGCAAAGGGCAAAAACCATACCGGAACCGGAATTCCGGTTTAAAAATTTTGTTTAAAATTTTCCACGTTTTTTGCTTAATCCTGTAATCCAAACATATGTAATATATATTATACAATGATCAAGCTCCGATACAACCAAGCAAAAGAAAAGATTAACTAAGCAATTTGACGTTTGAAACGTAAGTAGGGCACATAATTTCAGTTGGAATTTTTCATAATAACCTGCAGGAGTTTGTTAACAAATCAAAGTCACGTCGATGCTTGTAGCAGCTATTTTACACATCCAGAAGTCTGTGGGGTACGTTTCAATTAAACCGGTCCAACTCGGTAACAGAGTATGGCTTACGCAGTACTTAGGGTATGCTTGGCTAACATAAATTGCTTCAAGAACCCGCCAATGCGCTTGTAAACCTGGTAAGTCAGTCTAAATTGAAGTAAACTAACGTTATCTGCAACGTAGCTAGAAACTGCTTTCTTGGCAAAGAACTGTATTTATTGAAACTGTGCGAGCAGCATCACAGTGTGTCTCATTTATAGCATTCTGATTAGAAAGTGATCATCATTATGATCTAACTGACGGGCACTGTTTGTCCAACGCTAGCCTAAACAGTGTCTCTGACCATTGATCAGAAAATTACCTTCTATCTATTATTTTCTCTTAGAATCGTATAAACCAATAATTTTAAGTTTCCTACAGAAGAACATGCAACAAACGTATGTGTAGTAAAGGGAGGCGACTGGAAACAGAGCGAAAGTGTGTATTCTACGCTCCAAGCTTTGCAAGCACATTCGATTTGACAAAGTATACGCAATGGTGTATAGTGGAAGACATTTTTTGTTCTGAATGTCCAAAAACCGACATATTTGATCTATAAATATATAAACATTATTAGATTCCTCAGTCTCTTTAAAGTTTCAGAAAGGCAATAATACAATTACCTTCTATCTATTATTTTCTCTTAGAATCGTATAAACCTATAATTTTAAGTTTCCTACAGAAGAACATGCAACAAACGTATGTGTAGTAAAGGGAGGCGACTGGAGACAGAGCGAAAGTGTGTATTCTACGCTCCAAGCTTTGCAAGCACATTCGATTTGACAAAGTATACGCAATGGTGTATAGTGGAAGACATTTTTTTGTTCTGAATGTCCAAAAACCGACATATTTGATCTATAAATATATAAACATTATTATATTCCTCAGTCTCTTTAAAGTTTCAGAAAGGCAATAATACCATCGCAATACATTAAGTTTAATGTAAAAGTTATTTTTAATGCATTTTAAATCCACTATACCTTCATTTTTTCCATCATCTGTTTTACTATATATAAATTTCGAAGACCAGGTTCCGGTTCCGGATCCGGTTTAAATGGACGGTTCCGGTTCCAGTAAATTTCGGTTCCGGTTATTCCCTTGTATGTGTATAATGTAAAGTAATGGAATCATGCATATACATATATCCGTATAATACAGCCGCCATGTGTGCGTTTGTCACTGCGCGGAAGGCTAATGAATTCCGATCAAGCTTAGTCCCGATTAGTCGTATGAAAGATATATGCCACCACTACTACTGCCATACTTTACTTGTAAAGTTGCTATATTCGCTAAGGAATGATGAACAAACAGATACCGGTTGGTGGTATAATAGCTCTATCCAACTAAAACTAATGCCATCATTTGCTTTGATCATAGCTATCTTCGCTACTGAATGCTCATCAAGGTACATTTCGATTGGCGGTATAATAGACGTATACAACTAAAACTACTGCGATCATTTGCTTTGAACATTGCTATTTTCGCTAATAAATGCTGAACAAGGCAGATAACGATTGTTGGTATAATAGCTCCATCCAACTAAAACTACTGCCATCATTTGCTTTGAACATAGCTATTTTCGCTCCTGAATGCTCATCAAGGTACGTTCCCATTGGCGGTATAATAGACATATCAAGCTAACTACTGCTATGCTTTGCTGAAACGTTAACAGCTGAGTTACACTCAGTCATGGAACTTATACAGATAGTAACATGCCTATTCCCTGGACCACCTGATATTTGAAATCAGTTTTCTTTGATTTGTTCTTATACGGCTAGCATGAAAGTTACGGTGCCGTACTTGGTTATCTGTTTGCCCAACATGAAATTAATCACCAGAACTGGGTTTAGCAATTTCCTATGGGGGGGCAAGTTAGAGCACCTTCACCCATATAAATCAAACATATAGCATGCATCATACATATATACAGTATATATCATAGGTATAATTCTGCATTATTGTAGCATACATATAACAGTAATCGGTTCAACTCTATTGACGACCTAAATCTTTACTCGGCATCTTCGAAGTCGCTAGAGGCTGGGAGGGACCGCCACTCATTTTTAAGTTTCGGCCGAGACAATGTTAACTCCTGTCAAATACCATAAATGCTGACAATCGCCGATTTCGATTTTTCAGGTTTGTAAGAGCTTGCGATGCCCTTGAGTACTGGTAACAAATAATTTGTTTGGGTGTTCACAACTAGTAGCTGTTACGAATACGATGGGTGAGCAATACTGCACTAATGGACGCACCAAACTGGGGGATCGGTGACCAGGAACCCCTCTTAGCCTTGACATATCGATTCCAAAGGGATTCTTGGTAACAAATAAATTTTCTACGCTTCAGAGCGAAAAACGTGAACATTAAATTTTCCGCGCTTCGCACAAAATGATACAAACATATTCATATTCATTGTGTCACTCCCGTAACAAAATTCTAGGTGCGTTACTGTACCTATTGTTTATTGTATCTATCATAGGTGTCGAAGTTCAGTCGGTCGGCCTAGGGGATAGATGGTCTCGGGGGACGGGAAGAAGGTAAATTTTTGAAACTCAAAATTTTTCCAAATTTAAGCTAAAATTTTACCTCAATTTCGGCCATTTTCCACCCTGTTTCCGCTATTTTCAGCGCGGCATTGGCGCACGGTACAGAGGGGGTGCGCAGTCTTCACTTTTCAGGGGCTCCGACTGTTAGGAAGTAAACCAACACTACGCCTCTACCGACACCTACAGTCTATATATAAACTGCCATTTTTATATTTCTGACGTTTCCATGTTCAATAATATACTGCGATACAATTCTTTAGTTAACGGATCTTAAATCAGTTTCAAAGCTTTGAAAACTAATTAACGTTTCTTTTCAGCACATAAATGAAATTGGGATTTAGCCGCACAAGTCACCGCGAACTAAACAAGTTTACCGACTAAATTAAGAAAATAAGTCAATATATAAACTTCTTATATTGACTTAGCATTCTATTTTTCGCCTTTTACGATCCAAACTCACGCCATACCTATATCGTATAACAAATTTACGCTTCTGTGCATGACACGCAAAGCTGTACATGCTAGAATGCTGAGCTTAATCCTAAATTACATGACTGTCGACGTTGAGCTTATGTAAATAGCCTAAACCGAGTTTCGATTTCCTTCAAAACCATCTATATTTCGTACAAACTCGAAAACACAATCTTGTAGTAAAGTACGCTGAAAAGTCTATCTAAACCTTAATCATCCATCAGAATCCATTATAAACCAATAACGCAGAACCACCAACTCAATCAGTTCGTGTTTTGATTGCAAGCCGAAACATTTGATCTCAAACTATTGCACTCCAGGCCAGGCTCTCTGGAACACACGCACGAACCACCGCGGAGGTACCCTACCATACAGTAGGGAGTTGAAACAGAAGATATATAATCGTTGGATGGTTCATATTCCAAGCCTATGTTACTGCAATGTCCTACATACCTATGGGGTACAAGGTATGTACGTAAGTAACAAATAGTCATATATGTTAGTTTCACTAAAGGTGGGTGATTTTATCGTAGGTGCACTCTCAGCGCAAAAGCAAACGTTACCTGAATGCGTCTTTTAGATCGATGCACAATATCCAGTCGCAGTGCTATAATTTTACAGTAAACGCACATTGTTCTCCATATACTAAGCCTGAGTATTAGCAACTTTCTGTCTTCATATAATCCGCAAAAGAAGGTGGCATGCCTCTTGTGTACGTAATAGCAACATTCACCTCACATTACTGTCTGCTAGATCTCCGTCTACGGCAAAATCACCAACATATACTTGTTTATTTCATATAATGTTTAGTTATATACATCTAAATAAAATTGAGACGAACGTTTTGGTAGAACTAAAATGGGTCTTCTCGGTTAGTCCCGCGAAGCCGGAAATTGGTCAATTTTGAACACTCGGCGATAATTATAGTATCATTCGATTAAGCTGGCCGAACTGATTCAGGAAATTCCCATTTCTGCCACGTTAATAATTTTCTTTTTAATTTTTTTTCAGTTTATGTAGAATGTATATACCAATTGTACGATGGTACAAAGATTCCCAAGATTTGCGGGAAATATTTTACTCGACAAATGTGTAATTTTATATATATATTATTTGAATCGCACTGAGAGCTGAGCCGAATGGTGCAAATGACCAAACTCCCTTGCTTCATCTACACTACCTTTCACACGATTATATTCATAATACCGATACAATTTTTTACATTTTACTGGCAAAATCTCGATTGTATATTTATGATATAAACCAGGATAAGTTTGTTAACAATAACATCAAGTTTTATTGTGAGACATAATGACCTCATTATAGAGTTTGCTCGAAACGTCTTTTAAACTGCTTTTTCTCGCCAGTTTTTTCTGTATCACTCAAACGGTGGCCGCTTTTGACAAATCAGCTGGAACCAAATTTTTACGTGCCTATATAGAATGTATAAAGTATGTTTGCTATTTCATAAACATTTTAGTTCTTACTTTGCAGTTGTATAACGCAACGTCGAATATGCTAAATTTAAATATTGTATGCCTTCTAACGAAATCTGTAATGATATTTTGCGCGAACTGCTATTTTCACAGGTATCTTTGAAGATGTGCGATTCTGCATGCGAAGCCGCTCAGGGCAAGAAACTGAAACGACTGTGAAAAGCCTGATCCTAGACTGTAAATGTGTATTTTATTTCTTTAATCCCTATAAACCAACTGCCAGATGCCAGTGGATTTTTTTCTATTTGATTTGATTTAGCTAGTAAACTGCGTGTTTTTGCAGCTATTTTTCGAGCTAACTGGAACATTGACCGTCGGATATCCAAAGCCTATGTGATCGCTATGATGGCCTTACAACGCCGGACGCAAACCGCTTAACATTCTACCCGGCTACAGATATTCAGTTTATGTTACTATACTTTGCTGTTGCTGTAGTTATATGTACGTATGTTGTATAGCGCAAGGTACGTCGGTAAGAGGGTCATAGTTGCGGCGGCGGGAGGGGGGGCGGAGGGCGGAGTTCCGCGGCAGGATGGTAGGCCTCCAGATAGCCAAAAAATCCCCCGATTCAGCAGTTTTTACGCAGACTGTTCCCCGTTGTCCCCAAAGTTCCCTTACGATCTTTATAATTTTGCTCATAATTTATTGCTAACGCACCGGTTGTGGATATCGGGTTTTAATGAACAGGGGTGGCCAAAAAAATTCCCCCTTTCGCCAGTTTTTACGCAGACTGTTCCCCGTTGTCCTCAATGTTCCCTTACGATTTTTATAATTTTGCTCATAATTGCTAACGCACCGGTTGTGGATGTCGGGTTTTAGTGAACAGGGGTGTGGCCAAAAAATTCCCCCTTTCACCAGTTCTTACGCAGACTGTTCCCCGTTGTCCCCAATGTTCCCTTACGATTTTTATAATTTTGCTCATAATTGCTAACGCACCGCTTGTGGATGTGGGGTTTTAGTGAAAAGGGGTGGCCAAATAAATACCCCGTTTCGCCAGTTTTTACGCAGACTGCTCCCTGTCGTCCCCAATGTTCCGTTACGATTTTTATAATTTTGCTCATAATTGCTAACACACCGGTTGTGGGGGTGGGCCTTAGTGAAAATGGGTATGCCTTAAGGGGGCCGACCTTTTAGCGAGTAACTCGCCTTCCTCTATAGACAGCTAGCTAGGATATTGCAGCAATCTAAGTAATGATTAACAAGCTACAATATAATGTACAGTATGGAAAAAATCTGACGCCTGCGGGAATTAAAACTTACCAACTGTTGATATTACCACACCACGATGTTCAACGCCAGGGCGCATACAAAATTGCCACAACTGCAGTATTTTAGAATATTCTGTTGCATTAATTCCGTAATTTTCAGCAGCAACAACGCGATATTGCGGACGACGAATCCTGACCATCAGACCACCGTCCGGATATTTCCATCGAACTTCACCTTCGCTACAGCCGCCAAGATAGACAACACGAACGCTGTTTGACATCGATGACCCACTGAAATGCTTTATAGGTATATAACACAAGTTTCTTACGTTCTACGTTGAGGTGTAGTCAAAGGGGGGGGGGAGGCGCCATCCGTACCCCAAAAGAAGCATAACTGCAATGTGAAGTCGACGTTTATGTGTAGAAGACAAGTGGGTTTAACTTAGCACATTTAGTGTCCCATTCCTGGAGATGTGTTCAGGTCCGGCCTAGACGCCTGCCTCTATGGAGTCCAGTTGTGCCCCATGTCGGCTGCATCATTGCATGTTTATGTACATACAAAGACCGTCTATACGCCCAGACGGCAATATTCATAGATGAATACCCGTCTTATTAACAGAAAATTATAGTGTGAAAGTCAGATATTGCTGGTCAGAATAATCTTATTTAGCGCCAGGAACATGTCTTTGTACCAACTACTTGTATCCACTACTGGTATTAAAATATTCGCGATGGTTTTAGATGTAAAATATACGTGGAAGATATAAGTCTAGTAAAAACGTAACTCTACTAACGCAGGGCACAATTATAAGTCGCTCTTTTGCAGAAAGAACCAGGTTCATTATAACGGTGGTATTTTGATTCGTGGGAACCACCTGTACAATAAGCTACCACAATTCCGTGACTGGGCCACCACAAGTTTAACAGCGTTCCGACCATAGGTGCGTATAGGGGGATTGGGGTTACAACTAAGGTAGGACCCTTGGAAGCCACATTTCTTACCCTTTTTGACGCCTCGGACCAGAGAAGAAACCGGATCACCATTTGGTGACCTGGTGACCCGGTAATGGTAGTGAACCGGTGATACGGTCATGGTAGCGAATCGGCGGTTCGGGGACCCGGATATGATAATGACAACCCACCATTCACTGACCATTTTTCAATGTATCAAATATTTAATAAATCTGCGGGTCACTGAAACAAACAATCTCGTAAAACGGTTTAAAATCTGCTTGACACGCTGCTTTTCCCTGTCTTAGACAAGATATACAGCCCTGCACAAAAGTTGGTATCAGGGTCCCCGCGGGATCTCGACAATTTTTTCCCTATTTCCCTGCAAAATTTCCGCATTTTTCCCTGTTTTCCCTGCAGCTCCTGTAAAAATTCAACTTGGAGGTTGTCCCCGAGAAGATAAAAGTGTCAAAGTATTCAATGCTTGAGTGCATGTAATGTATATGCTGTACTGTTTGCTCACACAACACACGATAGCACTTAAACATAACTCTTTCATAAGGTCGGCGTTAACTTAAAGGTGAATGACATTTAAAACTTCACATAGAAGTAGCGGTTTATCATTGTGGGCCGGACCCCTGCGTTATACTTCCCGGTTTCTGACGTTCCGCTCTCTTGCGCATTTTATAAGCAAAAGTAAAAAATTCAAGGCAAAACTATGAGGAAACATGTGGAGCGGGCACAAAATTTCTGGTAACCCTCAGGCAACGCATACCCTCCCTCCGCACAAGCCATTCACCCATTGAGTAGACAGAGCTTGGACACCTATAGCATAAGCACTGAAACCAAAGATATTTTGATTCTTCTGTTTACTTTTTTGAGTGTTTAAAATTTTACTGTTAACATTTTAATTTTTTCATTTATATATGTGTTTCGCTAGCACAGACCAATGTTATGAAACAGCTCGAAAACTTTGGGTCCGATTTAAGAATTCTGCCTCGGGGCTATTTAGTCTTGATTTTTATATTTTCCTACAGCTTGTTAAATCAGCAAAACATCTTTCTATACTCACGAACACATTGTCCCTTTGAACCCGAAAATAACATTCTTATATCTGTATCAGCGCTCAATCAGCCCAATTCTACCTGCTGGCCCTTACCAGTCAGATGCTGGATTCTACGGGGTTAAATATGACACTCAATAAATGTATTAAAGAAGTGTGAATTTTCAACGTGCGACACCCGATTACAAAGAGGCTAGGCCGGGCAGAATTTTTAAAAGTGCCTAGCCGGGCGAGCTAACCTCGATTTAGAACGAACCGGGCTAGGCCAAAACCATCTTTGTGCCCACTGTTCAAGGCATACGCGCACTTTTTGGGTCTGCACGCCAAAGATAATTTTACTTAAACAACAAATTACAAGCCTGAATATAAAAGGTCCAGCAATTATAGCCGCTGTCGAGACTGTTTGAAAAATTTATTGTCGTTGGAATGGCGGGGATCGATGTTTTGCTGGTTCAGTGCCATAATATAGATTTATTATATACAGGGTACTTGGTTAATAAAGACTATTTGTTTTTTGCTTGTATTGTATGTGTGCCAGATGTTCGCGTTGTTCTTGCGGCGTCTGATTTTGTAGATTAAAAAATTCATTTTCAGGCAAAAAAGAAACTTGTAACAATGTAGTTTTCAAATTTAACATCTGGTATTACGAAACACTCAGAACAATATCATTCGAAACATAACATAATTAAATTCCATCTTAAAACCTAAATCGTGATTAACCAAAATGCATTTGACAGAAAATCCATAATGGTTGCGTTCAAACAGGTAAGAAGCCCAGGCCAAATCGTACCCCCAACCACGTCGAAGCGTGGCACCGCCAGAAATTTTAGCTTGGCCAGCGTGCATAGTGGGGTGTCTTCAAAATGTCGATATTATTGTTGCCCGCTCAAAATTTTTTGTAGTTGTAAGCTGTGGAGGACACCAACCAAAATTGGTATGAAAGAGGCATGGCCAGGAAGGTGGACATGAAGGAATGGGCAATAGCGCCCATGCCCACCCCAGTTTTTGATGGTGCCTTCTCAGTTTACCACTACAGCCCAAAATTTTTTCAACAAGCAACCGTCAGATCATATGTTGAGTTCACCCCCACATTACGTGGGTAACCTCCAAAATGAAATATATTGGTGACGCCTCTGCTTGCATCTCTCCAGCTCCTCATCCTGAAGACGCTGACGATGCCAAAGCTACATACGTATCATTTTGCACGTTTCTTATGTATATGTTATTTATTATTATTATTTTTATAACCTATAAAATATTAACAATTAATGTTCATTAATATTTAGTACGTTTTGCTTGATAGATAAGTAAAACACGTATGGTTTTAAGCTCTCGTTGCCTTTTATAGATAACTTTAATATTATGTATATGTTATAATATATTATCTTTGCTAAAACTATATTTCCTTCATCATAACTTTAGTTAAGTTACCTACGGCGGCCACCTTTGCAATGTTTCTTATGACAAAAACCTTTTGATTTTATCAAAATTTGCAAACAAATAGGATGTCGCTTCTTCTTCGCTGTGGTTAACAATTACACGCGCCATGTCGCGCATAGCCAATTAATATTATTAACTATATCTTTGAAAATAGTATATACATATCTATATATATATCGAGGCGACTCACTTTACTGTACAATTTATTTATTGATAAAAGCCACTGATAGTTTTTAACACTCGACCGTCTTTAAAAGATATTATGGTTAATCAGTTACAATGTGAAAAATGAAACATGACGAAAGTTTGCTATAAACATATAACCAGTGTTTTGAAGTAACTATTAAAAAATATGGTATGAATGTAAAGCCTTTAAGGAAGAAAAACTGAGAGATTGGATCGCATATTGTTTTCAAAGTCAGAGTTTATTAAATACCAATATTACGTGAATGCACAGATACACGGCACACAAAGAGGTAGTCGATATTTAAGATTGTAAGCATGATTACAGCAACCAAAAGTATTCACTATAAATGGTTTCAAAGACGTGACAAGTCGTATTCTTCCATCTAACTTTAGGTCCGGTCGATTCAAAAATACTATAGTCCTTCTGCAATTGGTTTTAAATGTTTTTGTTTCGAATGAGCGCAAACATCAGGAGGGATAGGTAACGTGTCCCACAAATATATGCTTAAAGGAAAGGATATACAAGTCGTGCCCCCCAAAATTTGGTGCCTGAGGGGACGGCCACCTAGGTCGTTCCTCCACCAATCTGCCAAGTTGGTTAATCATGTATGTATATATAGAAATATGTCTCATGGGCGGCTATATAGCTCGTTCTCTAGAAAACTATACAAGAAAGCAGGTGTATGTATATATAATCATGGCACCCTGCGTAGACATACCCGTACAATAGTTTGAAGTTCCGAATTCCATCCGATTCCCCAGACTTTTTCGCGTTTGTGCCTTTTACACGTTTCGGTTGCCTCGAGTTCTGGTATTCTGACCGAAAATGAAGAGTTTTTGACAAGCATTTACATCTGATTTGAGATTGAAATGTTAAAATTGTTTTAATGTCGCGCAAAGGCTTGTTTGAAGACTCTGCAGCAGTGATGGGTCCAGGTCATAGCCGTGCGCAGTCTTTAGGAACATAATTGGTTTTGTGAAATAATATTCAGATTAAAGTATCTCTATACACGTTTTATTTTAGCCTATCTCCACCAGCGATGTGGGTGACTAGACTTATGATGAATGTTCTAAAAGAAATCAAACAGGATTTTTGGGTTACATAGGATATCTGAGTTACAGATTACAAAACAAGGAAAATCCAAAATTATTGGAATTCCATGAGTTTTAAGTTATATTTCAATAATGCCTTTTTTGTCCATATAAGTCGGGGACAACAGCCCCCTCCCACTCCAACATAACTGACCCCAGGAATAGTACATATATTTATCCTCACAAACATGAACTGTAACGAATTTACAAATCATAGTTGTTAGTTTAAAATAAATTGTGCTACAAAAATCTATTCTCTCGCTCCCAAGAGGGTTATACTGAATACATACAACTAGACTTTCCTTCCATGAAATTGGTTGTCCCATCTTCAAACAGTCGTCGTCCCACATTCTAAATAGTTGTTGCCCCCAACTCCAAACAGTCGCTGCTCCTATACCAAATCGCCGTTGCACCGTTCTCCACTCGAAACTCCTTCAAAGAGGCTCTGACGTAAACTATTACAACGAAATCTACTTAATACAAAGTGTGCATGGCAATAATATTGTTTATTGGTGGGCTGTCTTTGAAAAGATGCGATGCAGAATTGTACATTGTGAATGCAATATGCTGCCAGTCATTAGATTTAAAAGCGTTCTGCATACGTATATGAGAAAAACTATGATTTCCAGCAAAAGTAATACATGTTTTGACGTCATCGGTAAATACTTTAAATTGAACATCATGTAAAGAAGATGCTACATCATTAATATAAATTAAGAAAAATGTCTGGTCACCCATTACCCAAACCATTGATTCTCAGCATTCCAGACATTTTGACATTGGTTAATATTTTGACATTACGTATGTTCACTGCCTCGCTCTAGGACGCGATACACGCAGTAGCATGTTCTGCCCTGATTTCAGACATTTGTATGCACCGTTCTGACGAATTTAATTTAAACAGATACATCAGCGCGAGTTTGAGCTGTAAACAGCAGCACAGTGTATTGCAATCTACGAATTCACGATAACCGATGTTAAGTTGTAGCACAGTTCTATGTTATATATTACAGTATGTAATGCCATAGTAGTCTAAATAAATAATTTAACATCTGTCGCCAGACTGAGACTTACTCGTGATAAATTCGGAGAAAAGAAAATATTTTGGAAATAAATTTTTACAATTTTGTAAATATTTTTACAATAAATTTTTGCAAACAAATGCTGGAATTTTTAAAAAATAATTTTATGTCGAGAGTGCCATGCTTTGTATTCCCAAAACCCCAATTGGGGTAAGCGGGGTCTACAGGGTTCTACCGAAATGTCAAACTGCAAAAAGTTTAAGTAATCTCAAAAATTAATCGTTCCCACGCCAGCTATTGCATTTTCGGTTGCAATTTTTTTATGTAAAATTGTGTAAATACGTATGATGACGTTGATATCTACACAATAGTAGAGCACAGCACGTTTGCAGGGCAGTTTTTGTGTGCCGTTATACCCCAACATGGAGGCACCACCTTACATATTATGACTTATTTTCAACTACATAAATCAAACAAGTGCTTGAATTTGTTTCGAAAAAAATTCTCTCAGTATTCTCTTTAAAAAATAACACAAAATCGATTAGCCACAATGCCACGGGGGAGGGGAGGGGGCATGCGGCACGTGGGTTACTTACACCGTAATTTGGCGCGCTCACAGCATAGCTTGGAGGGGCCCAAACATACAATAGTTTGAAAGACCAGTCACTCCTGTCTGTGGAAAGCCACTCACACCATAATTTAAAGGAGTCCGGCATTGACAAGAGTACATAACGCTTGGCACGAATGATGTATCAATGCCACCTTCCTGCCAGAAGTTTTTCTGTTATCGTTACTAATATAGTGCTGTACTATATAATTCTGTTTGAGATATTACGACAATACTGGTTAAAACATGATAGTAAGAAAACTTTACAATTTTGGTAAATACCTAAATGAAGCTGGTGATCGCACGATTTTTTATTCCTTGGCAAAGTTTTAAAATTAAATAAACTTCAGAAAAATCACTTGGCATGTTAAGTTTAATTTGCTAAGGTGCGCTTACTGAGCACCAGGTACTAAGCACGATCTTGGTACACTGACAGCAACCGGTTTACATGAAATATGAAATTCTGCTCACATTTCAGCCAGCGGTATATGATTTCTTATCGGTTACTGAGCGTTGCAGCAGTTTTCGCCTGTTTCAATCTTGTCCATCCTAATGAACATCTTCAGATGTTTCACAGGTTCGTAAGACAACAATTAAAAATACTGTCGTTTCCAAAAACCTTGTTGCTTCACACCGTACGTGTAAAACTAGGAAAACAAGTATAATCGTATATATCGTAACCAATGTGAATATAGATGCATTGTTCGCGCTAAAACCTACAATACGCCAGCCTGATAAATACTCAAGATGCCGGCTTGTAGCATCAACCGTGAATCATACGTAGCTTTATGATTTTTGTGATGGAGCTGTCTGTGGCTAGACTTTACCATCTTAATATAAAGTAATAAACAAAGACATAAAATGACAATTTGTTCTGTTGGCTGAGTTTTGGTCTTGAGCATATTGTTTCGGTGTGTAATGGAGCTACATACATCCACTGTAGGTACGATGAAAAGTGACGATAACTTAATCGATTATTACACGTGTATTAGTAGCACCGATCGTGAGCAGTAAACAGTGAAAGTGTAGCACCTCAAAAATGTTTTAGTCAATATCTTACAACTCAATATTGTTATCTTTAACATCCCAGAGCAACAACTTTACAATGGCTTCTTAATTGTCCCCGCACAGGCTCGTACCCATCTAGGTTCATTTAAATGTTGCACGAAATGCACATTAAATCCTTTATAAAGATATTTTAAAGCAGCTCGGCGGCAGCGGTGTCCGACCAGGGTGAATCCTTCCAATAAACAGTATAGATAACAGGGTCCGACCCCTCAATAGAAAAATATTATAAACAACGGTGTTCCGGTTCCGACCCCTCTCCACACAAGGCCGTGCAGACTGTAGCGTTAAAGGCCCACGATTAAAACAGTACAGGAATTCAGCTGTAGCTTTTCTTATTGAAACTACACACAGACCTGTAGCTACGAGACACAAGGTCCCCCACCCAATCCAGCTGGAACACCACATGCTGCGCTGTACAACATGGTCACATAAACAATTTGCTATTCATATAAAACTTTATTCCAGCATCCTTGAAATTCTTTTTACCCCTGAGCATAATAGCAACGGCTACGGGTCGGATTAGATAAACGGCCCCCTGAGTTTTGAGGCTCCCACAGCCGCGTGTGAAGCAGTTGCCTCCGTCATAATTCATAGTATATACGTATGAAATTTTGATAACTTCTTTCCTCAGTTCAACTTTATTGCAACGATAAGTTTAATACAACAGCTGGAGTGAATAAATGCGCATTGAAACAAAGTTTAATGTTCCCATAAATCATTGCACTGATAGCATCATTTTAAAACGAAAACCGTTTTACATGATGTGGACGGTGAATGTGTGGGTGGGTACATCTCTCAAACATTAATAACCTCATTAAATGCATTTTTGTGGAACGCGTGTTAACAGCATAATAATTCGATGGAGTGGCTGCGTTCCATGTTAAAACTGTGATTTTAATCAGCATTTCCACATGCTCATCAACATAACAGAGATATCGAAATAAGATAATGATACAAACTCATCAAATATCACTAGTCACAACCCGAGTGCAATACAGCGAATAAATAAACGTTATGAGGGCTAGCTTTAGGGGTGTGAGATCTCCCCACCAAAAAGTTTGGGGTCTTTTCGATCAACCTCACCCACCAGCCCGAATTTGGTAATCTTTAAGATACAGGGATAATTTTAGCACCATTCGACTGACCTCTATGAGGTGGTTCAGAAAATACCCAGTTTTTATCACAATTTTTCTTCGATTTTTTTAGGTTCCCAGTTGTACACTTACCGAATCTTGCTACACTGATCAATTCCGCATCAAATCAATCTCATGAATAATCTTAAAAACTGGCAACCAAATCAACACATTGTATGACGCTTCCCCAAGAGCAGAAACAAAACATTCTATATAACAAGAATCAAAATCATTCTTCTTCATCAATGACAATGTAGCTAATCCATAAAAACTTTCGCAATACACTATCCGATGTCAAGACTCAACGCCGTAGGCAAAAAGAAACAAATCATTGGGAAATTCCTCGACACTCACAGCCCGCCCTAGTCTTTGCGAGGCTTGGCCTAATATCCGGCATATGCTTCACAGCTAACAATTTATAGCTACCTAACGTTAACAAACGGACACAATTGCACCATTTTTCCAAAAAACACGGATCCCGGAAGATTCCAAGTGAAAATTGTCCTGATCTTTCATCTTTAAATATTTTTCGCCCATTTTTCCGTTTCGAACAAAAGGCCAACCGCAATTATTAGACCAATTAGTAAACTTTACTTGAAGCTCGATGTCTGATAAGCGATTATCAACGAATTCATTAAAATAACGAATGCCCCTAGCCCCTGGAAAAGGTAGGGCTCCGCTAAACACAGTAAGTCGCGGATTAAACCATACAATTTCCATCAGGAATTCTTGACCCATTTGATATTCAACTTCCCGAATAAGATTGGATCGTCGAGCTACATTCTTTCCGCAACAAATCATGATATTTCATACGTACTCATTTAATCGCAACTCCGGAACATCTTCAAGCAATCGGAGCATATCGGTTTCCATGTAAAACAATCGGCCTTTAACATGTTTGATATTCCGACATATAGGATTTGATGAAAATTGTGTAGCATTGTGTAGTTATCAGAGCTCTTAACAAATGAGCCTTACACCACATTTGGAATTTTTAGCGTTACCAGCTTTCGTAGACAAAGTCCAAAAGGTATTCTTAGCGACTGAAACCTGGATATTACCTTTGTTTCTTGTCTCCGTTTCAAACAACACACAAGACCAAGCGAGTTCGTTGTAACCAGAACAAATTTAGGAATGAAATCGCCAAACTTTTCGATAATATCAACGAAAGCTAAACGAGGTTCGGTCTCATGCTGCCATATCTGATCAGCAAGATCTTCTGAATAAACATGGTCTGCTTAGATAGCCATGCAGCTATCGATAGTGCTAAGATGTGGTTCTGCCCACGTGGAACAGCATGTAAGATGACGACGTAAGATTCTAAATACACAATTGGCGATCTGTCAGAGAGTCTAATCGACTTTGTTTAAGGCTGATAAATCAACGTGCCTGTTCAATTGATGTCCCTTCGTAGTCACCCAGGTGTACAGAATTGGAAGCGAGAAGGCGCCACAACAGATGTGCAGCATTGACAAAACCTTAACTTAGCTATACTCTAAAATAACACCACTAGGTAGAACTAGTTGGACTGTGAGCTTACTGTTTTGTTTACTTACTTCACTCTTACTTCACATTCAAATGTCAATTTCGTTTCGCAACTGACTCGCTATCTGGCGTCTCGCTTCTACGGAAGCTCTACGTTTTTCTCACAATTCAGTGTTGACTTTAGAATATATGACTTGTCTTTATCTTCGACATTGTCCCTATCTTCGGCATTGGGATTATCTTTGATACATTCTAGTGGGTATAGTAACTTTAGGGAACGGTTAATGGTTTTTCCTCTTAGTAAATGAATAGTTGTCAACCTAATCTGACAGTTATTCCCAACACAAACTTTTCGATTCGGCCAACTTTCCATTCCATCGTGGGTTCTTATCTTTGATCTGCACAACTGAATCAACACTAGGTTTATTACAACAATTACGTTGGCGATGGTACACCTGACGCTCTCGCAAGCCTGCCAAGTCATGCCAGCGCCACGAATTCCAAAATTTAGTTCATTTAGTAATGCAAAATCTCTGACGCAATTGATCGAGTGTTTGAGTAAATGGCGGAGATTATCATATCGGTGAAGTTGCACGATTTTGGCAGCAAGACGGTATATTTGGCATCATATCTCACGGTAGCATTACCAATTCTTCCACAACTACGCAAAAAGTTATTCGAGTCTCGAAACAGATGTAGCTGCCTTCCTACGCCTTTAGGCCAAATGTTTCCACGATAATTCACCCGGTCAGGGAAAATTTACTTTGTAACGTACAATACCAGTAGCTTTTAGATTTTCAATTCTTCGGTGGCCAAAACACTGAACTGTCGGTTTGTTTTCGGTTTTCAGACGTTGCCAAATACAAATAAACGAAACACGAACGCAGTGCTTCAGAGAAGCCCACTCAAAGACGAAAATCGAGTTTCATCGATAATGACGGAGCCGACAAGAACGTCATTGGTGGCAATACTAATTGAATTATTTGAAGCAACAGCAGCTTCTTCCAACTGTGGCCACCCAGATTTTACTTCGCGGAGCCAGCTGCAACCGGAAGGCCATAACCTAGACTGTCGCAATGTCTCGAAACCGCAGCCACGCAAAGGCAAATCAGCTATATTCTCCTTGGACGTGACAAACCGAAACTTAATATTCGACTGCTTACAGATCCCATCGACACGGTTTTTCACGAAATGCAAGTGAACGCGTTGATTTTTAACCAATGCAAAGTGTGCTGCAAATCAGTCCACAAAGTATCGCTTATCAACTTGAAAGCCAAGCTGTTTTCATACAAAAGACATTAGTCGTGATTCTATGACTGCAGCAATGGGCTCTACCCTTGGAACACTTTGGTTTTATTTCGCCGGAGCTAGACGGGTTGTTTGACATCATCAAACTACATACTACATTATCGTTACTGGCAAAGCGTAGGTACACAGCTACTATACAAACTTTTGCAGAAGCATCGCAAAACGTATCAAGTTCAATGATGTTTTTACCGGATTCGACGGAACTAACAAAGCGGAGAACTACCAGCTCCGAAATTCTGGCTAACTTGTTCTGAATTTTAAACCAGGTTGTCTGAATATTTTCAGGCAATATTTCGTCACATGAGTATTCTGATGTCTGCAGATTTTGAATGAAAATTTTTCCAACTACAGTGACGGGAGCGAACCATTCAAGGGGATCGAACACTCTTGCGATCTGCTTAAAAACGAAACGAATTTCAAGGGTTTTTCATCAGGCGGGAACTTTGGGACATCACGGCGAAAAGTATCTACCTGAACGCTCCATCTAATACCGGATACTTCAGGTTCAGTTTCTTTCCCTGGTCAGCTAGTGCAGTCTAGGACCGCACTTCAGCCGAGTTAGTGTACCCTTCTCTGCGATTCGTACAGGCGTAAATTGCTCTGGCCTCTTTGTAAAGCTCGACAGCGCGTTCGCAATTATCTTCACTAGTCACAAAATTATCAACGAAGTTATTGTTCAAAATCTTCACCGACACTTTAGTAGAAGTCATCTTCAGGTGCTGACGAAACGCATTTTCTAGAACAAATGAACTGAAAATTACGCCAAAAGGCGCACCACATAATCAAAACACGACCACATTCGACATAACTGGGTGCTTGTTGGATCCACTATCCACGCAAACCGATTCACATAAAGCTTTTTCAATGTCAGTCACAAGTGCAACTTTCTCCTGACGGAACCGCAGCAAAAGACTACACAGATCCTCAAGCAACACATGGCCTCAGGGAAGACACCTATTTAGGCTCGAAATGTCTTTTCTTCAACACATGATGCATCATAGACTATCCGAATTTTGTTAGTGGCTTTCGACAGCGTCACAACGCAATGATGGTGCATATAGCAGATTGAATGTTTGTCTGTATCTCGGGAACTCGCGCAATGATACCGCTCTGCAGGTGATATTCTATGATTGGGTGGTATGACTGCAACAACTTGGGTTTTTCCAACACCTAAACAACTAAGGCATTTGCTCTGCAACCTTGCTCGTTATGAATTCACGTCGCTGTACCTACGACATTGTTCTGCATTGTGATTCGTTCCATTACAAAAAGAGCACCTTTTCTGTCTTGTATCTGCGTTGGAAACTAGCGCAGATGCAGAGGACACCAACATTTTGGATTGTTTTTGGTCGGGTTTCCACTGCTGTCCGCGATGTTAGGGCTCCTGTTTAATATCACTTGTATCACAACGGTCTTAGCGAACCTCCTCAAAGACACGTTGTCCCTGCTCGCGCGCTCGGATTTCATTTTTCAACCATTCGCGGAGATTCCCAAGTGACCAACGTTCAGATCTGTTTTTACGATGCAGTTCAGCTTTTATCAATTTGGGAAGCTTTGACAGGAGAATAGGGCTAAAGGCCTGGCCGAAAGTAGATTCATCTAAACCAATAGCACCTAAATTCCTGATATGATGTTCGCAATTATCGTATACTGATTGCAGCTAAGCAATATCGTATGTGGCCCGTGGCAGCCGTAACACAAGTTCAAATTGTGCAGAAATTGCAATCTGCTTGTCACAGGATCGTCCCTGTAATGTGGAAACCACTGTTTTATAGTTTGCTGCTATTACGATACCCTTCGATTGCTTTGAGGGCCTCACCGTTAGTAACCTGCGCAAATTGTTAAATTTATCGATAGTTGACAACGATTCTATATTGTGGACAGCACTCTCGAAACTGTTCCAAAACGATTGCCATTCAATAGTTTCACTTGAAAACAGAGAAAGACCTAGCTTTCGCAACTTTAGCTGACACATTTTTATATCTCTGTAACAATACCTAAGACATCGGATGCACTATTTTCTGATTTAACAGTAGCATTATGTTTTCCACTTGCACGCGATAATATTTGTAGGACATAATCATTGTATTGTGCTATTTCAGAAATTTCAGCCTCAATTTTAGTCTCATCGGTAATTTCAGCGAGCAGTGCTATGCCAGCCGCTTCAAATTTAGATAGGAATCAGTCCGTTTGGATAGTGGCAACCCTAATTGAGCCGGATCCACTGCGACTCCGCAGAATTTTGTCTATTTCCTTCTACGCCGCTGTTTTGTTGACATTTTACTGTGTATAGTGTAGAATTCCAAGAAGTAACTTCAAATTCAGCGTCACAGCATTAATTCCAGTAATATAAAGCGGAATTCCAGTAATTTACACTGTAGTTCGATAGAGTACAAAGTACCATTTCAGCGAGCACTGATTTCCATAAGTAACTGGTTCGAATACCGGAAAGAACGACCATCTACCGACTCTCGCTACTAAGATCAATTCTGCCTCCAATATATTTCTTGAATAATCTAAAAAATTGACAACCAAATCAACACATTCAAAGCCGCTACCCCAAGATCAAAACCAAAACATTTTCATAAGAATCAAAATCATTGTTCATATGCAAAATACCAATGACAATGCAGCTAGTCCATGAAAACTTTCGCAATACACTGTACGACATCAAGGCAGAACACCGTTGACAAAAAGGAGCAAATCATCGTGAAATTCCCGACACACCCATCAATACCCACAATGTTTAAAATAAATCCTCTCTATAAATGCATATTTTTACATCGTTCAAACCGCATTGACGAGCTGACTCGAATGGTGCTAAAATAAGGCCAATCGCTTCACGGTTAACGACTTAAGATTAGACTAAGGCCTAGGCTTAGCCTTAGGCTTACGATATCGCATAAATGGAAATAACTCGTTAACACAAGAACCGATTGAGGTGGTTAATGTTCGACTCAGCTCCTCTATGCTGTTCGAGCCAAGAAACCCTGAGGGGCCAAGGAGTAATGCATGCCATGCCTTTGTCGATATACTAAACCTAAGACTTAGCCTAAGCATAGATATTTATAAGAGACATACACTAAGCCTAAGCCTAAGTAGTGGGGCTGCCGCCCCGGAATCCCTCGCTCAAAGCTGTTCTTTTTTCTAACAATTTAAACTAACGCTCATCAGGGTTACCTACGCGACAGTTCGGATGATATATAGACCTATAACGTGAGGGATTAAATGATTCTTCGCACACACACGCTTACTCAGCGCCAAAGGCGCGCCGCAAATTTTGGAAAATTTGTCAAAAATTGGTGAAAGTCCAGTATATATCGATACAAATAGGCCAAATTTGAGGAAAATTTTGGCGATGTAGGGGAAAGTTAGCGAACACTCAAGACCTTTCAGTGTTTCTTTTCTGGAGACAAATTCAAACACTCCTCTGAAAATTCAAAAATGTGGAGGGCCTCCTTGGTATGAGGGGCCTTAATTGAAAGCCCTAAAGTCGGCCCTGAATGTTATCATTTTAATTGTAAGTTTTAACTCGATTGCACTGAGATATATGCATTATTTGCTTGCCTACAAACCCTTTCTTATAAGAAAAACTTGGTCAAAGTATTCCAGAAACCTCAAAGGTTCAATGTCTTGATATTTATTACAGAAAAAAATATGTATATTTGCTGAATTGTTTGCCAATAAAATTAAAATTTTTTGTTAAATGATATGCATATATACCTACCTTCCCGTCCATGAACATTGGAGATTTTGCGGGGAATTAATAGCGATGTTGTTGTCACAAACCGAAATTTGAATATGAATTATTAGCACTGCAGCTAGTATTAATGTACAACCGAAGCGCAACCACGACTGTTTCTGGCATGTGGTGTGATAGACAGACGACATTGAAGTAGGTGCAATAAAATTGGCAAATAACAATAGCAGTTATCAACCAAAAATGTATAGAATTAATACTATATTTGGCAGGGCGATAATAATTAATATTGATATTTTTGTATGTCTTTCTGAAAGTTGTATACGATAATAATCCGGAACTTATAGCCGTCGATTTACACTGGGTAATATCAAGTTTTAAATATTCCTTCGCTGAGTTTTAATTAAAATTGAAAATTTTTTTACAGTTTTGTGAATGATTTTTTGGAATTGACCAACCTATACAGACACATGGCAATACATGATATTTGCTCTGTCCATAATCATATTTCCAAATGTGCGATCGGTTTGTGTAATGTATCCACAAAATTTGGGTATCTAGAAGTATGTGTTTTTGTCACAACCACATTGGTGCAGTCTCCGACTATTAGTTCTTTCAAGCCACTTCAATGCTCTTTGGTAACCGACTATCGTCGTTTCGCGACTATCGATTTAAAAATGTAGTCTAATGATTCTGCCCATCGTGCTGCTTATCTGTAGATTCCGTGTTCGCCTCTCGGTGAGCATCTGTTTGTTCGCATTTTGAATTGTTTTGTTACAGAAAATGTATGAGCTCATCACGTGTAGAAACAGAATAGCATAGCACTAATGATAAGCTTATTCAAATAAGACCTTGCTTTCACATTGGTATGTATTGATGTAAATTATGTATATAAATGGTGAATTTAATATATTGGAAACCCAACTGTCCCCATGGTCAAACATGCATCTTGCTAAAGTTTGAACACGGAAGGTTAAATGCTGTCGGTACACAGGCCTGAGATGCAACTGGAACGCCAAATTCTTGCTCTTTTCCCAGGTCAAGTATATGATTTTTTGTGACAGACAGCCAGGAGCGCGGGAGATGTAGACTCTTCTCCCACCAGACTTTTTGTGGGCGAAATTTTCTGAAGCTTAAGTATACAAAACCATGAAAATTCTCGTGCCTTCCTCGCGTAGCTCTGTTTTGCAGCTAACCCGTTGTGAATTAACCACCAACAAATATAATTTTCTGAATTTGAGAAACAAAAAACGTGAAACTTTTTCGCATTCTGTGAGTCCCTGTATTGGGCAACTAGCTAGCCGCGAACAATCCAGCTACCAGGTTACGTCGCTCATCTATGCCAATTCAAATCAATTAAATTCCATCTTTGTGACACAAAATTCTTTCGGGAACAAAGTTGATGATACAAAAAATATTGTTACAATGGTGTGGTTACGAATACAGCTTCTATTATTGTTTGTTATTATTCAACCTAATAATCATCGATATCGAAATCAAATAACATATCGCCACAAAAATATTTAATGTGTGCGGGTGCTAATATCGCTTTTGGAGGAAGTAATGGATCACAATTGCCGAAGCACAGGTCATATAGAGATATTAATTCCGACAGGGAACCTCTGCTACCTTATGAGCAAGTGCGATCCAATTTGAATGGTGAATACTTTTGGAGCAACCTCTCCTTCGTCTCTTGCCAAAGACTACGAAGCGACATTATATAGATGTTTCGAACACACCACCTAATCAATGTTTGACGTAAGCCTATGACCACTAGGTGACATAATATCTTATACATATACATAATTTTCGCTAAATAAAAAACGGATCATGTCAAATTTTATCCTATAACAGGGGGGTGTGAAAAACTACCACGGGTCAGGTTTAGAGGCGTAACATTATGCGATCAATCGAGGAAGGAAAAACTTGAGGTGACAAACTATGCCCAGAAAAACATGACATGATCTAAAAAGGGCACAGACTTTATAGACCTGGTACGATCCCAGGGACGTCGCCACGGGGGCACTGTCTTCGGTACCTCCAGGTTACATCTGCAATAAATTTTTTCAGTATACCATCGTCGAATCAAATATTTTAGTTGGCCCACACCTTGTGAGGGTGCTCCCAGCTAAAATTTTCTGCACGGCCCAATTTCCAACCCGCAATTACCAGCACTACACCGAACCCGCCCAACTATTTGGAAGACTCTGGACCCCATACGACTATGGAATACGCTAAAACGGACACAAATGTATAACAAAGTGTATTAACATTAAATTTCAGACATTTTCCAACTGCATTATTTAAATTAAAGTTCCATCAACAATAATGGTTGTTAATAGAACCATGACTTAAAAGCTGTATCGTGATTTAATACAATTCAAATATTTAAAATATGAATAATTCATTTTTTGTGGTAAATGATATTAAAAAATATTAAACAATCGCAGTTTTTTGTTTTTACTTTTCGAATTAAAACTGTTCTTACGAAACGGAACCGTTTCGCTTAATTTTTTTTTACTTTTAGAATACTAGATAATAAAGTAAGAATGTTCATACATCCTCAGGGGCCCAGGTCTCAGGGGGTCATCCGTTCGCCACGGACGGGGATTGGCGGTGGAGGGGAGGTTAAGGCGTAAGGCATTTGTAGAATACCGAAATTTCTTAAAGCTAATAATTTTGCCTAACTTTGCTCTATTCTGCGTTATCTAGTTTTCTCTAGTTTTGGTTAAAATGTTCCCTAATTTGTATCTAATTTTTTCAAATTTTGATCGAATGACACAACTAAACGTTTTGAAATTCGACGTTTCAAATTGAGCAATGGCTAATAAGTACGGAAACAATAAAATGCCTTTCGTATGTGGTGCAGCGCGCTACCCAAAGGTGGGTGCTGAGCTAATAAGGGGTTATTAGTGCGCTATGGAAAAATTACAGGTATTACCTGACGGTGGTCCTCGATTAGTCGAAAAGTGGAGAAGACCCGCCCACTGCTCCAACGGCCTTGAATAATAGAAATATTAAAACCTATGTGCTTCAAATAAATTTCGGACTATGTTCAAATTCAAGAAATGTGATACAATTAAACAGTATGTATATAACAGCAATACTATTGGTTCGATTGACAGTGATCAGTGACTAGTTGTTGTAGTTCTAGCTAACTTTTAGTTGATTTTGAGGTTGACTATTTCAAAATTATGCAATTGTAGAATTTTTTGTTAACGCTACTAATTCGCCATATTGAACCGTAATATACCTACGGTATGAGTGTACAAATATGCAAATGTACGAACGCAAAAATTACACGGTAGTGTCGCTATCATACGTTTTGCGTCAATACTGGTGTATTTTTTAAAGGTTTGTGGAATTTTTTGAAAACCCGCGCTTACGTTCTTTTGGAGATATACCTTTTTAAAAAGTAATTTGGCCTGCATTGGAAACAGACAACGTTGGTTATTTTTATTATTTCATCCTAAGCGGCATAAAATTTACTGCACGAACGGAGCCCATTAAATTAAAGAAAATTTAAAAACACGACTTTGCCTGAATTCAGATTTATCTCTAAAGCGGTGTTATATTCTTCAAGCTCATTCTATGATAAATAGAATAGGCACATGCCAACATACATTATTTCGTTTCCCGTTATACGCCAACCTTATATTTGTTTCATTTTCGAAATAACGAAATAAAGCAAGATACACCTCTTATTTCGTTCAAAAATTTTTAGATAGCTAGCTACATGGCTTGCCATGTAGCTACTTGTTTTATTTTGCTGCTAACTAAGCTATGGTAGTTGTATCCCTAGAAGAAAAGGCTTATTTAGGGGGATTCGTGGCTCGGATCTAGGAGACGCTTCGGGACAGGCGACACCTCGGGGGAGGAGGATGCGGATTGGGGAATATAGAACTTTCGGAGGGAGCGGCTGCTGTGGCGCGGCGCCTCGGAGAGGGGGTGCGACGCCTCCGGGACGGCACGCGCTACGTAATCTCGGTGGAGACGGAGGGGTGTGCGGCGCCTCGGGGAGGGGAGTGGAAGGTGGCTGCAGCGCCTCGGAGAGGGTGGGTTGCGGCGCATAGGGGGAGGCCGACACTTCGCGGAAGTGCTGTACCTCGGGGGATATTACGGCACTTCACGGGGATGCGGCACTCCGGGGGAGTTGCGCCGCCTTGGAGGGCGAGGTGTGCCGCCTATGGGAGGAGTGTAAAAAGCCTCGGGAGGTGCTGTACCTCGGGTGTGGGGGGAGCCTGCGGGGATGCGGCGCCTTCGGATGGTGCGGGGCCTCGGGTGAGGGGTACGGCACGTCGGACCAGGGTTGCGGCAGGGCGCCCCTGAGAGGGTGGCGGCGGGATGCGGTGTTTTCGGGAGGGCGGTTCCGGCGCCTAGAGGTGAGATGCTGTTACTTGAGGTGGTGCGGCGCTTCGGGGGTTGGGGGGACGCGAACCTCGATATCGCTCCCCGCTGAAATCCAGAATCCGCCACTGCCTAAAAGCTTCTAGTGGATATTTATTATTAGTGGTAAAGAGCCACATTTTTCAAATTCTTGTCCAATCACCTCTTCATGAACGGCTCTTCTTCTCGGTTCGGCTATTCCCATAACAAATTAGAATCAACACTCAGGTTCCCAACAATTAAAGTTTGCGACTCCTTAATATTTAGAGAGAACATATGCAAACCGTCGCACAAACCATATAGTTGCTTTTAAGAACCAAGCCAATGTATTTTCTGTTTCTTTTGCTTTTGGCAGATTGTTGTACTATAACATCACTTGTTATAATAAACTTTTGTTGTTTTAGAAAAGGGATTTCAAGAGCCATACCCAGATTTTCCCAATACACTAGACTTCACTCTTTCAAGTACATCTTGGGCTCTGGCTTGTATCTTCATATACCATGACAGGCTCGGCTCGGCTCTAGAGGAGCTGAGCCGAAGCCCCCAAATTGTCAGTTGTATTGAAGCTTCATCATTTTTTCGCACTAATTTAACTCTGATTCTGAGGTGTATCTCATGACCTTGTAAAAGGAATAATACAAGGTAACAATGCTACGATGTAACATGTAAAATGAATATGTTTATTCATGTAAAATCATGGGACAAGGCTTGAACAATTTAATTTTATGTGCATTACGCGTTCCGAAATATGTTTTAGTGCAAATACTGCTGCTACACAAGGTTCTTCCACAACTCTAACCGTTATAATAGACACAAAAAATATGACGACAGTAATTCCAGCGTAGATAAACGCATAAGCAAGCGGAAGTGTAAGCTAAATATTACTATTGCAAATTTAACTTTTTCTTTAAGTACGAAATTTATAAATTAAAATAAGTCTTGAAATAAAAATTTTAAGCAAAAAATAAATTTATCCACGCAATTTTTATCCACTGTAGGTATACAAAGTGTCTTAAAAATCATAGATTCGTTTTTCGGATTTCATTATCATCTGTTCATATATAATGGCCCTGCCAAGGCTAAATCTTATGTTAGAGTTTCCTTTTTTTAAAGTAATTTAAATCCCGAAACCCATTTATGTCACTGATTATGCTACTACATGAAACAACACCCTAAATGCTTCTAGTATTTCCGCAGTCGTCATAAATTTTTGTTGATATTACAACGGTTAGAGTTCTGAAGGAACCTTGTGTAGCAGCAGCATTTGCATGAAAACATATTTCGGAACACGTAATGAACATAAAATTATTTGTTCAAACCTTATTCCATGATTTTCAACGAATAAACATATGCATTGTAAATGTTACAGCGCAGCATTGTTATCTTGTGTACGAGACATTCAAAACAAAAATTAAAGACAGTTATATAAATATAAATAAGACCGTCGCAGTGACAAATAATTCCACTTCATCTAATCTGACAGTAATTTATGCTCCAGATTTAAAGTATATATGGCTTATAATATGTTTTTAAAATCACTGAAAACTTGAGTCGGGAAAATTTTAAAAATCAATTTTACATGGATAAATTAGTCGTTTTTCCACTTACTATAGGTGCTACACTGCACCATTGGGTATACTATGCCTAATCTAAACATATAAACACGTGAAAACACCTGTTCTATTTGTCAAGACCCGAGTAGAAGCGATACAACATTGCACAACAAACTGATAACTTTAGGTAATGGTGTAATTTTGTCACATCCACAGTATGATTATAATATGGCCGCAGCGTGAGACTATTTTCCCACCCAGAGCCATATTTCACAAGATATGTCATCTTCGTATAATATACTCATGTGTGCAGTATAGGCAATAACTATTATAAGCTGTATATTAGTGGCGAAGCATCGAAAATTGGCTTTCGTGCAGAGAATATCGTTTCCAAACTCCGTCAAGGTGTGTGTCTTATCAATAATTTTAATATAATGCGCATAGTTGTTACTGTCGCCCCACCCTGCATTACAATAGCGCTTTATGGAAATTCCAAGTCAGCGGAAATAGTTAACTATGCATTTGAATTTTAATTAGTCGTCGGTCAAGAACAAAAATTTTACATATATAAACCAAGCAGTGACACTCTAACAAAACCGGTTTTACAGTTTTAGTGTTAATGTTTGGAAAACTAAATGTCACACTTAAACTCAACAAAATTTCGTTCGCAATCAATATGAAAATATTCATTATTTAAAAAAATAGCTCTCAGTTCTAATCACACAGCACTGGGTTCTTAAACACTGTTGCTGCTGTGATTTTAGTTTTATGCAGAAGCTACACGTAGTTATTTCACTCGAACGTAGGGGTTTGAGGGTGGGCGCCCCCACTGGGAGTTGCTACCACCGTTGTCGTATTTCCCACTTAATGAACGGGTCTGGGCGTCCGTGATGTCCGAATGAATTGGTGTATGCGTACATTTGCTACATATGCTTATGTAGAAGAGCACGACCGTGTTTCGCCTGTTTTGACAACAATTTCAGACAGTGAATTGACTTGCCAAAGGAACCCAGGTGTACCCACCTAAAATTTGCACATTATATACAGTAGGTCACAATTGGTCCTGAGAAAGATGCATAAAAGGTGCGCCCCACCCCATTTAAAAATACTACACCTCCACTGCTCAAATGAACCATAAAAACTACAGGTGTTTGCTGATTATGTATAACCTTTACTTGGGCGCTTAAAATACTGCCCAAGAGAAAAAGCCAAATATACAAATGTTTTCTTGAAATCCAACCTAAAACGATAACATTGCTGAATTTGTTGTAATCACAAAGCAGCAAGGAATAAATTTAACGCTTCGGTTTTACAATAGTTGCTTTGGTATCGATTATACGAATTCATATTGTTTAAAATAACCGGATTTATAGAGGTTTTAATAATGCTTTTTTACCCGTTTGCAACACAAATTCTGTCTGGACTTGTATTTAAACTAAATGGTCAAAACCAAATATTTTCATCACCCATCATAATTATATACAAAGTTCCTTGCATATTGCGACTGTGCCATAAAAAATCAGCGTTTTATTGCATCGGAGTTTTATGTCCCGGAAATGCCTATGCCTTCCAGGTTTTTGTCGCTGACATCCACTTGTAAAAAAGGCCATACAATTTTGATTTGTGCTTTCCTCGATTTGAAACCTTTCAGTGGTAATGAATGCAGCTGTGAATAAGATTTAACAAAGCCAAATAATTATTAAAATACACCGAGGCGAAGCCAGGTTTTACGTAATAAATATAAACTTTTACTGTTTAAAAGTAAATAATCACTATTCTTTAAATTTCAGCATTTAGGAGCGCATCACGGGACTCCAAATTAGCAAGCCACAAACATCCCCACTTCTTCCCCTGTAGCTGCCTTTTTGACGCCATGTACTGCGCGTTCAATGCCTCTTTAACCTTATGAGTGCCGCAACAACTGACCCCCACTCCACACAAAATTAACCCACCAATAGTGCACATATTTATCTTCGTGCCTACGAATTGCCGCGAATTTGCCATCCAGATTAAGTAATTTAAATTAAATTGCCATACAAATCTCGTTCATAAGAATGTTATATTCAATAAAAACAATCAGACTTGTTCTTCCAGTCCCAATAGTTGTCACACGCACACTCCACATTAGATAGGAGTTGTCCCAACCCTCTTAATTTCCGATTCTATATATTGTTACCCTCCCCCCGCCCATTCCAAATAGACGTTGTCCCACTGCCAAAATTCCTTAAAAGATGCTCTGCACAGAAATGTACACAAAAGAAATAACGGCTAGAACCAGGCTTCACTCTCACCTTACCTCCCCACACGGTCACAAAGCCGTGAACTGAAACTGCAATCCGTAACAGATTACAGCATTGTTTGCAGTGTTATTACTGTTGTTCTTATAGTTATATTTCAACGAAGTTTACTGAAAAAGATAGTTTACACAAGCGATATCTTAGCCTTGTCCTGTCTCTAAAACAAACTAAACCTGTAAAATTGAAATTAATACTAGTTAAATCAAAGTGACAAACGTGACCGACTACAATCTGTTTATTGTGAAACCACGTAAATATACATTTTAAATAAAGTTTAAAACCGATTATGTCTATATATAATAATACGATTATTATACAGAAATACGCTGCGCTTGCCTTCATTTTCTTTGCGTTGTACACATCTTATCACTAGAGCATCAAATTAATTATATTAAACTTCTGCCAGCGCTGGAGATTAGAAAATTTAGCCATAATAAATTTTGCTTAACTAGTTTTGTACTTAAGCGATGCGCAGTGAGGGTTTCAGCAGGCAAAAGGGTATGGGTTCCACTCTTGTCTCTACCCACACAGTCGCGAAGGTAAAGGTTCCATTTTTTAGAAGTTTTTGTGCGCGGTACTTATGGTTCATGTCAAGTTGTCCTCCTGTAACTGAAGGGGGGGGGGGTGGAGGGCTAAGGGAACGAGAGGTAGAAAGTTGATATCAAGACAGCACCACAAAAATTTTTTTATGAAATTCGGCTTTACTTTCACTTAGGCTGGGTCTTTTCTTTTAGCCCCCCCCAGCCCGAATTTGATCAATTTTGAAGATACAGAGCTGATTTTGGTACCAAGGCAGTTCAAAAATTACTCATTTTACCCACACCACTTGCAATTTTTTTTCTATTTTTTGCGGTCCCAGTTGTCCCCATTGGAACCCAAAAATTTTTTTTCTTCAGCATATAATCACGTTGGGTACCATTCGACTCGGCTTGATGAGATAAATCTACTGGGGTGTAGTTTATTGAAATCTACGCCAGCGTTATAAAGTTATGAGAGCCCAAGTAACTTTCAGGAGCTGAAATAAAATGCCGGCCATACCCTTCTCGACATGCTAAGACTTAGTCTTAGCCTTTGCCAAGGTCCTTATATGAGACAAACATTAGGCCTAAGTGGGGAGTTGCCGCCCCGCCGAACCCCCGCTCTAAGCTGTTCCTTTTTTCTAACGTTATAACGTACCGCCCCTCAGGGTTACTTGGGCTCCTGAAGCTCCAGACTCATGTAGAGAAAGCCTCTACAAAAAATCCAGAATCAATTAATGATGTAAATATGTTTAAACGAAAAAGAATAGCTTAGAGCAAGGGGTTCGACGGCAGAGCTCCCGACTTTATCATATGATTAATGTAAGCCTTATATCATATGGAAAGCTTAGACTAAAGGTTTAGGCTTATGTGGCGTTTACGCTATTAAACGCCCGACATGTGCAAGATTTGTCCCTGTTTGGTCATGACAATACTATGGTGCATGGTACTTGGGATGATATACTATTCAGCACAAGTAATGGTGTCTCGGACACCATGTATATTACACTATAGTGTTTTCGACACCCTATCTTTGAATAGTTGTATTAAAAATGAGCTAAGTGATATTTCAAATATATTGTATCCCATAAAACATACCGTTTAAAACCTTGCATAGGAAGTGCATTTGCAAAGCTTTCACTGTATAAGTTCAGTAAACGAAAAAACTAGAAAACCATCTTCCCAAAGGTCTTTTATCGCCGATAGCTCGAAGTTTATGGTGTCCAAGACACCATACATAAATGCGGGTGGTGTCAGAAACACCATGTATAACTGCTTAAAATATATACAGTGTTGGTGTTCTGTACACTATGTCGTTACCGGCGTTACGCAGTCTGTCCGTGGAAAAGCTTCCACGTGGTGAGCAACATATAACGTAAACGCCGCGTTAAGTAGCAGGTAGTGGAATACTTTGCTCTTCACTTATTTGATTACTGTAGAGGTTTTCTGTACACGAGTGACGTGCTTTTAGTTATTATACTGCAAAACTTTGCAGCCAAAAAGAAGTAATTCGGAAACAGACCAAACGTAACCATACGGAATTAATAAATGGCAAATTGTTATTGGTTTCCTGTCTCGCTGGATGACCTAACCAGGTAAATCTAGTAACACTGCGCTCGCATGACGCAGTGTAATTTTAAGAATGACGCAGTCTACTTATGAAATGATGGCAGTTGTATTGCGGTTAATGGTGTAATAATTTCGCACAGGTGCCGCAGCGCAACAAAACCTTGATAAATGCATTCCCTGAATTCACTATGTCGTTGGAGACTAGCGGGCGCGCGGAAGACAGTTTGGACCCGTGGTGGCAGTTCAAGGTTTCACCACAGCGCGATTTTTCAGGTAACGGATAACGCCGTCAGTCGTTGACGTTTCGTCGTGTAGAACTCATTCGATGATGCCGTTCTGCTCTTCTAAGAAGTCTGCTTGTAAGAAGTTCTGTTCTTGTAAGAAGTTCTACTATAACGTCGTGGTAAGGAGACAAGTCGGAATCATCGGACTTTTAACAGCTTTAAAAGCGATCGCAATCGGCCAACTAACAGTTATAAGTTTGTAGGCAACCGGTTTTTATGTTTTGATCCACACAACATATTCAAAATATTACCAATCATCTTATTAGACGATACGGTGCCGTTCAAATGATCATGTGGTTTTTCATCGTTGCATTCTGTAGGATCAAACTGACCAATCGGATACTAGTAGAGCCCAGCCTGCAAAATTCGCCAACACCCTGAAAATCGCTATATCCTTTTGAAATGAGTGCAATTTTTTGGCAATATTTAGCACATGGTGGTTCGTTTGGTGATGTGCGACATTATCCGCACCTGATCTTTCAGTGTTCCGCTCGAAGTGTGACTGTGACTTCAACGTTGAATTAATGAGGCCAGCTCGATGCCGCTAATCGAGGTCGGGTCGAATCTCCTTATTTTCTGTAGCGCCACACTACCTTTTTTGAGTAGCGAACTGCGTCCATATGGGATCAAACTTTGCTTCTAAAATAATGAGGACATTACCCGAACCATTTTCAGCGTCAATTAAAACATGCCAATCGTTTCTGTTATCGTAAAGAAATTATGCGGTAGTACGACGCAGTCAGTAATTAACGGTGTCGAATCAACGGTCGCTGGCCTAAATATACCTTTTCGTTGAACAACAACAAATTGTGCTATTCACGACATTATAGTGAGTGTTTGAAATGACCCGAAAAATGAAACTTAAAACGCCTCGGAGTCATTGCCGCTCAAATTCTGCTTGTTCACAGCGTCATCTCATAAATAACTTCGGCAAAAGCGACCCGGAAGGGCGTTACTTTATAATGTTAGGAAAAAGAATAGCTTATATAGCGGGGCTCCGTGAGAGCAGCATAGTCTACATTTTATTTGCGCCCCTCAGGGTTACTTTGGCCATAGCTTTTATGGCTGGCACTCTAGAAGGCGAGACAATAGTGTCAGACCGGTGCTAGGAAATATACTATAACAGTACTTACAGCCGTGAGCAACACTGATCGTTTAACAGCTTCGGGATCGCAATATTTAACCGACTGTGTTAATAACCTATCGGCTGCATTACTGTTCCATTTAGATTGATGCTTCTGTTAAGACAGATTTCCTCGGTTGACGAAACTGTTTCCTCGTTGTTTAGCTCTACGCCTTGCCGCTCATCCACAAATTTGTAGTGGTTTGCGCAAGGTAAAATTTTCCGACCCAGCACAGTATTTTGCTGGACTACCGTTTGACAATGTATGCACTAAATTGTTTCTGAAGACTATCTCTGTTTTATTGACCTTCCGGACCTTAGATCGGCTGCGTTCATGAAAATGGTGGACATGTTCAGCCGTGGAAAATTCCGTTTCTTCAGATTTTCGGAATAGATGATATAGATGAAGACAGCTTGTCGAGCTTCGGGTACTTTTGAATATTCCTTAACTTCATAATGTCCAATAATTATATCGAACTTGCTGACAACGCCAATAAATAACTAAATATTGGTATCCAATAGCACCCCACAGACATAGAATGCCCTGACATTTCTTGTATATATGCTGAATTTGAGCTACTCATTTTGCGGTCGACGGTAACTGCTTTAGCAGCCAGTAATTTTGTCCAATTTTTGAAGCTTGTTCTAGGAATCGCTCTTTAAGTAGTTGTGTTATTTTTTGGTAGCGCCAGACACAGCCCAACCACGGAACGTCTCCGCAGCCATAAATTGTAACTGTGCCAGCAGATATTAGAATTTATCAATGCCAGTGAAGTCTTAAACATCCATCTGGAATATTCACCAGAATTAATCCTATTTAGAGAGCTTTTACCATCAATGACGACAGAGCCGAACTTCAGGATTGTCACTCGCACATTTGCATTCGCCGAGATCGATCATTTGGTTTCTCCGAAATTACATTCGGTTGATTTGGCTTGTTGTTGACCAAAGCAAAATCTTGTCATTGGCCAATTCCATTATTTTATGACGCAAGTCAGCCTGACTCGTCGCAATAGGCTATTACAAAACTGATATAGAATACAAGTGCCCCTCTCATTAAAGTCAGAAAATCTTGGACCCTTGAAAAGTATTTATAGTATTTATCCACCGTTTTGTTGTCGTTCTTTTGAACTGTGGCTTAGCGAATTTTGTTTTGTGTCAGTACACTTGTTTTGTTCTTCACAGGTTATTCAGTGCTCTATCACGATGAACTGTGTCGATTTACACTCGTCGATAATCTACTGTAATAATATCATTAACTGCACATCTGATAATAATGCAGCACGGCATTTAGATTTGGGCTACTGTATCTATGCAGTTAGATGAAATCAGTACCATTTTACAGTGTACTAGGACCAGTTCTGGCCCTAAGGGATCCCAGCTGCACCACTTTTGCATTTCACTGTGGTGCCCGGACAACCCCGGCTTACACGATTCCCCGGCGGACCCTAGTCAGACCGATGGGAACCGCTTAGCTTAGTGGGCTGCTCGGCGGGTTTACCAGGGTGTTCGGCCTGGCCCCTATAGTGGCCCACGTGTCTACTGGTATGGAGGTCCCCCTGAGGGAGGGTCATCCCCTAAGCCTGCTCACAGGTAATGAGGTTGACCCGTCATTCCCTCTCTTGTTCTCAACTCCCATGAAAATGCCCGAAGGGATGGGACATAACCTATTGGGCCACCAGATAAATGGTCGGAGAGGTAACTTGCGGAATGCACGTTGTATCAGGAATGGTCTAACAGAATATGTTTCGATTTACCAAGTTGGCCTGAGTGGTATTTTCGGGTCAGTTAGATCTAGTGGGGCGACACAATATTTACTGAACGTGAAATTCCGTTCAGTGATTTATGCCTGACTATTAATAGCGGGCGCAGGGTGGAGTATGAACACAGTCTAGTGAACCCGTGAGTGAATGTCACTTCTGGAGCGTGTTGAGCGAAAAGGGCGGTATCGGATTTAGCGGAGTTAATATGGCAGAGACCCGACGTGAGTTCAAACACCGATGGCGTACGCTAATAATCAGCCAGTATACACCCTATAGTAACAAACACTGCGGTAGTGGTTATCGAACTTTGCGGAGCGGGACAAGATCTCATATAAATCCAACAAACCAAATCGCTTGAATGCCAGAAACACTTTGATAAATTTACTGTTCCTAAAGTTTTGTTTATCACTGCAAAACTACTGTAAACCACCCTCCGGGTGGACGATAAAATACGAACACAATTTCCATACAATGTATATACATCACCCAATCGGGGTGCACACAGCGATTTACGGTTCACTTGTTCAGGGGAGCATGAGCATTCTCCACGAAAATTTGCGTGCGGTTTATTGTTATAGTTTCGTTGTACTAATTGGCCGTTGACAAATTTTACGAAAAACTTTGATGCCGTGGAAAACATGAAAATCCGCCCTGTCGTTAAGAAAGCACAGCAATTTCGCTAGACGGGCGTTGCCGTCCCGACACCCCGAGGCACTCCTTCCCACGGCTGCATGGCAAAAGTTCCCCGGAGTGAACAGAAGACCCAGCTAGACCGCTGACCGATCGAAACTTGTTCGAAGAGGATAACGAAATTTGGACCCGCTTGAAACGCTGAGAACGGTACCCACAGGAATTATTTAAGCCCACGTCGGGGCTGGGCAAAATTTTGACCGAACTGAAATAACGACAAGGCAGAGTGCTATTAGCTTTAATTACCGGTTAAGCAGAACAGTTTAATTGAACCTAACCAAACGTCCGATTGGCTCTTGCTGACGTCCACGCAGACGGCAGTTCACGATCCTACTGGTCCAGAGTGAAACTCCTTTTTTTTCCTTTTGAGATCTCGAGCAAAACTCCACTCAGATCGGATAAATGCTGAAGAAACCTGTAATTTGCCTAAAATGACGACCAAGAAGACCAAATGAAAATTTCCTCTGTAAAAGTAAATTTACCCTACTTTAACATATTACGACTCGACGTCTGCACGTTTGTGAACTTGAAGGCACTCCCAGGACCGGCACAGATGGCCCCGGGAGCGGGGAACCAGTCGAGCATGGAACAGCTTTTGATTCAGATTTATCCGAAGTCTATTAGTGCTAAATTTCCGTGCGCGGGCGCGACACTCGCGGAGCCTGGGGCATCCATCGGACGCCCAGCGCCCGCGAGGGCCGTCCCTTCGTTGAAAGATAACCTACGAAACTCACAATTTGAACGGCCTCGGGTGGAACTCTTCCGCACGTCTGCATACCGAAGAGTCCACCCGGGCAAGCACTATGCCAAAAAACTGAAATAAAACGAAAAACGTGAACAAAGCTAAACGGCGACAACCGCCGAAAACCAGACCAACTTTGTCTACCAACTTCTCGACTGGTCCCACTGCTCTAACAGGCCGTCTGCTTTTATAGGCCGACTTATTTCCACCCCTTTTTGTTTAGCAGGTCGGGCCCTTGGCTCGGTTGGCATCTTTGAATTTGAAATTTGCGCGTTGTTAGCATGGTAAAGGCTTATAACTGTACATCGACAGAAGAAAACAAAAACGATCGTGGCAGCAAAACAAAACGTCGGCTAAATACATATACACACTGCCGCAGGCATAATAATCACGTCAACGACACTGTCGCGAGGCTAGAATTGCTCAGCCCTTGGTCCGCTGCCTCCAAACTTTAAAATTTAAAACCACGAACACAGCAACTAAAGATATACAACGGATTGACAATTATAATAAGCAAAGTTGACGTCGAATGTGTGTAGACCAACATATACTGCCGACCCTCTGATACAGAAAGACACCTACACAGCAAGTCGCCGCCTTATGTCTACACGGACGATAAACAAGTCACCGCCATCAGCGATAGTGTGCCGCTCATAACAACAATAATACGCTGGCTGCGAGATGGCCGAAGAGGGCCAAGAAAACAAAACCGCCCGCTGGTCGGTGCGGCAAATTTTGAAGAGGAAAATATAACGGTGCTCAGGGCGCCGTTTGCTCATAGGGATACCGGCACATTTTTGCCGATATCTCAAGAACGAAAACCAGTAGGCGGCCGGGGGCAGGACCAGAATCATGCCCTGGCAGGCCGGCTACTGATGAAAATTTAATATTTGATGTAACTCCCACAGGAGGCCTGTTAGAGGCCGTTTTAGGCGCCCAAAAATGAAAATTTTGGGGTCTTATTTGAGTTAGGAGGATCCTGAGCGGACCCATGGGGGCGGGCGGCCCCGGTTTTCAGCTAAACTGTTAGGGGAGAACCCAATGAGTGTCCCAGGCTCCAAAAATCGGGGAGTTTGGGTTATTTTAGGTACCCTTTTGGGCTTAGAAAATGGGGGGCTTAAACGCCTGTTCGGGGATCCGTAAGTATTTATGGGATCCGGAATTTTAGACCCGCCGGGGCAGTTTGGCATCCCCGGAGAGTCCTCTATAAGGTTTGGTCACCCCGATTTCCCTAAGTTTGGTGGAACGCCCAAAATTCGATTTCTTGTGCGGCACCCCAAAAATAGTGCCTTAGAAAATTTTGGTCCCGCGATATTCGCTATTTCGCCTCCTTTCAGGACTGAAATTTTTACCCTGCATAAATATGTCCGTTTTCTCTTGCACATTAAATACATATCCCGACACCGCAGCTATCAATAACCGACTACAGTCCTCAGGTGTGCGCTGGGGCCGACTCAAGGCGACCAAATTTTTGTGACCAAAGATTCCCGAAATAAACATCCGTTGGTCCCCGGCCGCTTCGAGCGCACACCCTTTCTTTGTAGCAAATATAACATTACACCATATAAACACGAAACATTTTATAACGGCATACGTTATCAATATATATATATTATTGCACAAGGATCGACCGGACACCCCTACTTATGATACCTGTCTTCAATTTCGGTGCCAAAATCACCCCGGGCACCTGCGGGCAGCGGAGTGTGACCTTATAAATGCAATAGAAATGAAATACAAAGTTTATTTCACAATGAATATGATACTATACAATTATGCAATAGTTCCAACAGAGGTCACACTCCACCGGTATCCGGTCGTCCGTTCCCGTTTTCCTATGAAATTTGCTACGTTTTGAGCGTTTCCCTGTTTTCATGAGATTGGGCTGTTACATCTCTTAAAATTTTTTGGATTTATTAGACTCCTTACTTAGGGTAAGAGTTTAAATCGAATGGGAAAAAATAGTTATAAGTGAAATTTCGCCCTAGATCCGTAGATGTACAGCCCGTCATTCGATTTAGCGTGGAAAATTTTGAGATTGTTATGAAATTTAGCGTAGAATTTAAGAAATTTTCTAAAGGTTTTAAGATTTGGCGTTAAAATTTAAGAGAATTTGCGGAAAATTTGGGCAAAATTTGCCAGATTTCCTGAATTTCAGCAAAAATTTGGTAAATTTTGGTAAATATTCGATAGATTTTAGTAAAAATTTGATAAGTCTCGGTAAAGGTTATAATTTCAAGGGCAGAAGGGCGACTTGATGTCTCTTTATACCAAGGAAACGTGAAAAAACGTCGCTCCTTCTCCCTTATTTTCCGGAAATTTTTGAAGTTTTCCCTTATGGGCTAAATTATTCGGCTGAGTTCTAGATTTCCATGAAGTTTCTTTTCTCACTTATTTCGCGTTATTCTTTTTCCATATACCTTTTCCTTTACACAATTTATACATCACTTCATAAATAACAAATTATTTTTACTTATTTTGGTGGCACGTACCTCCAAGAGGATTGATCGAATTGGTCACTCCCAGGAAAGGGTCCGGACTGCCAGGGTGCCTGACCCGGGAGCTCCCAGTAAAATCGCGAATGTTTTCAAAGTTTCCTTGGATCTGTAGCTTTGATAGAAAGAGAAAATTGATTTCATTTGTCCTGCGTTTCGGTACTAGGTTAGTTTGGTTTGGGTTGGTTCATACTAGCAGTGCTTCCGCTTTAGCCAGCTCCAAATGGTATTCCCTAAGAAATGCGGCTTCGCCCTGTTCCGCGTACCTTCACGATCGCTCGCTGCCACTAGACCTATTTGGGCTCCTTCGTAATTTCCCGTTTGCCCTCGTAATAACCTATCGTCTTACAGTGCCGTCCCCGCTCTATTTTCGCGCGCTTAGTATAGCTCTTAATGCGTTAAGCGCCTTAGCTCGGCGTCCCTAACTAAACGGCTCACCCACTCGTGCAAGTTCCGACGACAATACTGCGACACCATCGGCTCGTTAAACTGTGGCCTTTCTTGCCATTCCATGTGTGGTTCGTCCCGTTCCCACGCGTCTGCACTGTGGAACGCGACCGGCCAGGAAGGCATATACACGTTATGGAAGGTGTCGTGCTGCCGTCGGTGGTTGGCCATCAGTTGCTTGAGCTCGGCCGTCCAGGACAAAGCGTCCTGATTTGTGGCAGCCCATCGTGGGGCCGGTGGCGCTATAACGATGGCGGTGTTGGCTGCAACTCGGCGAGAGAGTACGCCCAGGTGCCGCTTAAATTTGCGAAAGGCGGCGTTCGGCAAGGCGGCGTGGAGCTGCTCCATTGGTGCCTTGCGATAGACGTATTGGAAGCCGCCTAGTATGATGATGCAGTTGGTCTGCGGGGTTAAGATCGCGTTGGCCAACTGCAATAGGCGCACCATGGTTGATCCAGGCCACCCATTGACGATCCACTTGTTCTCGGTGGCCATTTCTAGTATTGGCAACGCCAGGGCGTCACCTATTATTACTGTCTTGGGCCAGCGAACGTGACTGGTAGCACGGTAATCCCGTACTTCCTCGAGTAGTCGGCCCATGACGTTGTGACAGCGCGTTGGGGCTTCATGCTGCTGCAGCTGTTGGTTTGTACGCCCAACGCCCCAGAAAGTGTCCGTGGTGGCCTCCAATAATTGTTCATTGTCGGTGAGTTGCAAAATTCGCGCATATTCCGGTATGGCGAACTTACTAAGGAGGATCGGCCGCATGATATGTTCGAGGAGCGGCTTGAGACGGGCCTGGGTGACACCGTCAATGAGCTCGTTCTTGAGTTCCCGAGCTCGCGTTTTAAGTTGCAGCGGTGTGCCGGTCATGAGCAGTAGTTCTCGGACGGCATCAGTCAGTTCCAGCAGCGAGAGCACCTGTACCTGGTAGTGTTTCTCGACGGTCGACAAAGTGTTGCCGTCGTGCGCGAATGGGGTTGGTGCCTCGTGCATGTTTGACAATTCCGGCCATTCGGTACCGTGGGATAGGAATGTCACGTATGGCTTAGTTAGGTCCACACGGTAGGTCGGAATCGCTGGGAGCTGGAACCACGTCGATTCTGGAGGGGCCAATGGCCCACTCAACGATACGCGTCCGCTGGATCGCCTCCGAGTCTGCTCGGCTTCGTCGCTGCATTGCGGTTGCGTGGTGTCGGCCATCTGCAAGAAGAAACGCACATAAATATTCGGGTTGTCGTTGCGTTGGGTCGCTCTATTTCGCTAATCGCTCGCTGGTTATTTCTTTCTTGTCCTGCTTTACCTATGCGTTTCCTTATAGCGCTACTACCCTAAGCGTTTCCTTTAGTTCTCCAAATAGGCTATTTCTTCCCCCCCTTACTTGTTTGGGTTGGTACGGCCTCATTCTTGCCAGGGTTCAGCCTTCTTATATAAATGGGCTTCGCCCATGCGCCAAAATATGTCCGTACGGCGAATCAGTTCTTCCGTCCAATCGCATAGTTCTGGCCAAAACGACGGCGAAACTACTGGCTCGAGCCATCGTTGGCGTTCTTCGCCTCGATTAAACGGACCAATCGCGTCCCAGGCTTCAACCCCTTTTAGCGCCGCGGGCCATTTCGGCATGATGACGCTCGTGAGCGCCTGGTGCCCGTCCACCATCCTGGTCCTTCGCTCGGTCAGTTCATCGAACCACGCCGTGCTGTCGTACCGGAAATCATCCCAGTGTGGCGCTGGCCCGGTGATGACGATGGCCGAGTCTGCCCGGAGCCGTCGCTCGAGCACCATGAGGTGGCGTTTGATCCGCTTGAGGTAGGCGCCTGGCGAGAGTGCCTTGTTTGGCAAGTTCCAAACGTCCCGGTAGCCGCCGATGATGACGACGCAGTCCGTTTGCGGCGTTAGGAACGCGAGCGCCCAGTGGATCAACGAGATCATGCCGAGTCCGGGCCGTACGAACGTGATGCGATTGTAGTCGTCGGCCACGTCCAACAGCGGCAAGGCACGCTCGTCGCCGACGATGATAGTCCGCGGCCATCGCACAAAACGGTCGCGGTGGAACGACCGGATGTCGCATAGTAGATGTCCCAGCGCATTATGGTATGCCGGTTGGTCGGCCCCACACTCGCTCCGGTGGACACCTGTACCCCAAAAGTTGTCAAAGGTGTCGTTGAGGAGCGGCTTATGGCCCGAATCATATAGGTCGTCCCAATAATCGAGGTCCTGGAACTTAGCCAGGAGAATTGGGCGCATGACGTGGACCTGGTATGATCGGAGCCATCGTCGAGTGTTGGCCGGCAGCGAGCGGAGGAGGGCTACGCTGCGTAGTTTAACCTCCGTCGGCGACATCCGTTGATCCAAAATAGGGGCGATCGCCGAGACGAACCCCAATAGGTCCAATATGGTGACGTAGAAATGCTCGGTGACGCTGCCGAGCTGGCGACCATTATGACTAAAGCCACCACCGTGGAGAAAGTGTTCGTTGGCCAGCGTATAGTGGTTGGATCGCTTGACCTCGACCGCCTCCCAGAAGCGTGAGCTGCTCATGTGGCTTCGGGGGACGGCCGGGTAACGGTGCCCATCGCACACTGCAGGCTCATGTAGCACTCCTTGTGGCAGGCGAGGCGCATGGAGATCGTTCTGGCTGTAGCTGCGACGCATCTAAAATGGAGGAAGCACAGGTAAATTTACATGACATGGATGAAAATTAGGTCCGCCTTAACTTTCATCCTTATTCTGGGTTTTGCGGGGGAATTGGGTTCCCTCTCGGGGTACGTGCTGTTAGGTCGGGTAGTTTAGTCCACTTGTGGGTCCGACTCATCGGATTCGGATTCCTCGTGGGGTGGTGGTCGAGGTATGCGCTGTCGCCAAGCGGCGGGGTGCAGTTCTTGACTAGAGGGGTAGCGGGGGAACGTGGTTGGTGGCAAGGTTCCGCCGGGAGAGCGTTCTCCTGTTAAAAGTGGTCTCGGGGTCAGTATTGGCGCGCTGGTCATTGATGTGGTGACACTTGTGGATTGTGCGCGTGTGGCAGAGGCTAGTCTAGTTGAGGCTCCCGCAGTATCGGTAGCGGTTGTCTCTGGTTCCTGGAAAGTCACGCGTCTAGGCCTACGTAAGGCGTCCTCGACTTCCTCGTCCGATGCTGCGCCATACGGCCTAAAGACCCGGTCTCTAGCTTGTCGATGTAAAAGGTGCCTAGTTGGGGCTGTTGCCTGTGTGGTACTGAGTCGTATTATTCCTGAGGAAGTGGTAGTGGCTGTAGTACGTACCAACTCGGTGATAGTCACCGTGGACGGTCCCGGTTGTTCAGTGCTTGTAAACTGGATAGTTGAACTGCCTCGAGCCGACACTATTTGTTTTCGTTGGGTGGCCCGTCCGACAAGGCCCTTTCCTCGCTCTTCTGAAGGTGTTCGTGTGCCCCTTTGCTGGCTCGGCGGTGCTCGGGCGCGAGGAGGAGTACTTAGTGTTACTGCGCGCCCGGTTCCTCTCCGAGGTGCCAGTGCTTCGCTACTTGAACTTGCGAGTGTGAATTCGCTAAATGAGTCAGAGGCACCCGGTTGCGTAGTAGGGGTTCTAGAACTGGTGCTGGAAGTTTCCTGTCCTGCCTGAGCGCGTCGTTCGGCAGAGGACGGTTCCTGCGAAGTTTGGCTAGTTAACTCGTCGTCTGCTTCAGCTGCTCTTACGTCTACTGTCGTGCCCTCTCCGGAGGTTTCCGACAGGTAACTGGACATTGGTGACCCTAGTGGTGGCTGAGTCATGGGTGCCTCGCGAAAGACCCATTGATGCGGAGACGTAGGCCAATTAGCGGCTACCGGTGGAGCACTATAAGGGCGCATTGTGGTATAGTCTCCTATAGTTTGGGTTGACATTTCCATTGGCACTCGCAATCGCGATGCCATAATGTGTTCGGCTGGTCGTGATTGAAATAGTGGGTGGTCCTGCGCGGCGAGCATGATTGCATAGCGTAGATCCCCTGAGGTGTATGGTCCTGGTACGACGATCCCGCCTGAAGCTCCGCGTGGCGTGGTGGATAGCGTGATGTCTGCTGGGTAGAAATGTTGTCCCTCGAGTATTCCAACACCTACTGTTGGTACACCAAATGGGACTTCCTCGCTGGTAGCCACTATTCTTTCCATCGTGGTCACGGGCACTGTATGTTGACCGTACTCTACCTGCGTATCTCGGCTGCCAGGTTCTGGTATGTATGAGAAGGCTTCCTGACTAGTAACCTGCTCCTGTGATATTGGTGGCCATGATGGTTCTATTTCCCTATCCGGATCAGTTAGTGGGATCCGATTTCTGACCGTCCTTGGATTTTGAGGCTCGTAGTCGTCTGTCCGGTACTCAATATGTTCCATCGCTGCTTGCTCGGCTTCGATCTCAGCGTAGGTCCGACGGTATAAATTAGGGTCATTAGGGTCACCCATTTCTATGCTTTCCGTATCGGAACTGTCACTGACTGCTGTTCTTACGGTGCGCACTGCTACTTCGTCTACCGGCTCTATCTCGGTGACGAAATCCCTATCAGCGATAATACGTTGGGTCGCCTCCGTCAAACCTCGCTCTAGTACGGAAGCGTGTACCTGACCTAACCAATCTCCCACATTAGGTACTGGGTCTAATGCCCTAAAGCATGGCTTGGTCCTATTAATATGTACGACATGCGCTATACCTTCGGGGTTAGAGTGCATTCGTACGCGCATACACGGCGGGGTGATCCCTAATATCTCGTATGGGCCACACCATCGAGGCGTGAGTTTCCTGGATGTTCCTGGTGTGGTGTCGTGTCTATACACCCAAACTAATTCCCCGGTGTGATAGCGTGGTTCGCGAGTTCGTCTATCGTATCTTAGCCGATTTAATTCTTGTGCGGCTTTCATTGATTGGTATGCACGCTCCCTAATAGAAGCCATCCAGCGCTGCGCGTTGGCCCTATAGGAATGAGCTCCTGTGTATCCAGTGGCTGCACTATGCGTGTCGTATTCTCCAGGTAGCCTAGGGTAAAATCCATGCATTAGCAAAAAGGGTGGGTATTTCGTTGCTGTGTGTACCGAAGAATTGTAGGCCATGATGCAGAATGGTAGGGATACATCCCAGGAGTGGTGATCATTTTGTGGTACACTTACTCGTAATAAGTATAGTAGTGTCCTATTGAATCTTTCAATTTCCCCATTTGCTTGAGGGTGATAGGCTAAACTCATATGACGGAAGATTTGCATTTCCTGGCATAGTTCTTCGAACATGTGTGCTGTGAAGGCACCTCCTCGGTCAGAGTAGAGCTCCCTGGGAGCTCCATACCTATTAACTACCTCATATAAGAATATGTGAGCGGCTGTATTAGCATCCTGGTGCCTCATTGGCACTGCTATTGCAAACTTTGTGAACTGATCTATGAATGCAATAACATAACGATTGCCTGCTTGTGACCTAACTTGAATATCCAGTATGTCCACAAATACACGGTACATTGGTTGATTTGCCAACGGAACCCTACCCAATCCTGTGGTTATCCGAGAAATTGGGTCCTTCGCGGACTGGCATAGAGTGCACCGCCTGATCCATTGCTGTACGTGTTCGGACATACCTTTCCAGAAATAAAACTGTTTTAATTTTGCTATAAGCCTGTCACGGCCAGGGTGTCCTCCATATAAGGTATTGTGTTCATGCTTAAGTATTTGTTGTACAAGCGTGATAGGGACGCATAATTTGTAATTTATATCTCCGGGTTGCAACGGATGCATGTATAATATTTTGGTATCCGCCGCTAATTCGAAGTAATGTGCTCGCATTTCAATTCTTAGCGCCCCTAGTTCGGCTTTAGGCCGAGTTTTGTTGTAAAGATACCACCAAATTGGACCCAGTTCTGGGTCATTTCGTTGAATATATGGTAAGAGGCGTACTAAGTTAAAATCTGGGAGATCTGAAAAGAATGGTAAATATATATTCTCATGGGTGTCCTGAGCGTCCTCAATTCGGACGGTTGGTAATATCTCGGTTTCATAATGCATCATTAACTTCATGAGCCTATCAAATTCTTGTTCTGTGGGTAGCGTGGTTGCTCTTAAGCCCATGGTCTCTGATTCGGTGCGGAACGGTCTTTTAGGTCCCCGAGCCTGAGGTCTGCCGTCAGGACCCGAGATAGTGGTAGTACGGACCGACATCACTGGGGTTTCTCCTGGATCCATCCTAATTGGGATGGCACTTAACGTTGCTGCTTGTTGAGTCAGTGTTGCTGGGGGTACTGTAGCTGCTTGCGTGTCAGCGACTAGCTGTGATGGGATTGCTTCGGGATTGGGTTGACCTGGAGGAGCCATCGGGCTCCCTGTTATAGGTGTCGGTGCACCGGTCGCAAGCGGTGTAACAGTGCGTACGGGATACGGCAGGTGCGATTGATCCCATGCTGCGCAGGTTGTTGGCGGGCGTGGTCCGGTGGGTCGTCCCCGACCCATCATAAGGACTTCGTACGTATCACCTATTTCCTCGATTACAGACGGGTCGTATCTAGGGTCGCGTGACAGAGCATCTGCATTGCCATTTTCCTTACCTGGTCTATATGATATTTCGAATCCCCCAAATTCAAGTAATAGCTCGCTCCGCCATTGGGACAAGCGTGAGTTCCTGGGTGGTTTGTCAAACAGGGTTTTAAGTGGTTTGTGGTCGGTTTCAACATGGAATTTGTGCCCTACTAAGTAATGCTTGAAATGTAATGCGGCCCATCTAATAGCGAGAGCTTCAGTTTCTATTGCGGGATACCTGCGTTGATAATCAAGGAGGGCCTTACTAGCGTATGCAATGGGTTTGATTCCTTGCTTAGTCTTCTGGGATAATACTGCACCCATTGCATATCCGGAAGCGTCCGTTTGCAGGATAAACGGTTGCGTGAAATCAGGGTGAACTAGGACCGGTTCATCTAGTAGTGCTTGTTTCAATTTCTTAAAGGCTTCCTCGCACCTAGGGGTCCATTTGAATTCCATGTCTTTGCGTTTTAGCTCATTTAACGGCTCACAGATGTCCGAGTAATTTTGGATGAATTTATGGTAATAACCTACAAGTCCTAAGAAACTTTGGAGTTGTTTCAATGTTTCCGGACGTTTGAATTCTTCGATGGCTATTGCCTTTTCTGGGTCTGGTTTGACACCTTCGGTACTAATTATATGTCCTAAATATTTGAGGCTGCCTCGTCCGAAGTGACATTTTGAGGGTTTGAGTTTTAAGTTTGCCTTACGGAAACGATCGAAGACCCGAATCAGGTCTGCCAGATGGGCCTCGAATGATGGTGAGAAAACTAGGATGTCATCGATGTATATTAGGCATTTTTCCCACTCAAGCCCTTTCAAAATCATTGACATGCAGCGTTGAAAGGCTCCGGGGGATGAATTTAACCCGAACGGTAGGACATTATACTCATACTGTCCGTGTACCGTCACAAAAGATGTTTTATCCTTAGTTTCGGGATCTAATTCTAACTGCCAAAATCCCTTATTTAGGTCCAAACTGGACATTAATTTTGTATTCCTGAGACATCCTAGTATATCATCTATGCGTGGCAGTGGATATGCATCTTGTTCTGCTACGGTGTTGACCTTCCGAAAGTCGACACAGAGTCGGAGAGAGCCGTCGCTCTTTGTTACGTAGACTATTGGTGATCCCCACGGTGAACTTGATGGGGCTATAAGGCCTGCGTCTAACATGCTATTTAGTTCCTCCCTAAGTGGTTCGCGTAAGGAATGTGCCAGCCTATACGGTGCTTGTTTGATTGGCTTTGCGTCCCCGGTTTCTATGCGATGTCGGTGTTCCGTGTATCGTCCAAGGTCAAAGTCATGTGTGCTGAATACGTCCGCATTTTCAGCAATTGCAGTTTTCAGTTGTTTTAGTTCGAAGGGCGATAGTAGTGTCTTATCAAAGTCTATTTTACTCAATACTGTTTGTGCCCGTTCATGATCAATGGCGCGTTTGCCTGCCTCGATGTGTTCAATGATCCTCTCGGGGTGGGTAGTGATATGGTTTAGCTGTTTAGCCTCTTTATGTTCCTCGTACCGTATCAGATTTTGATTCGTATCCTTAAGGAATTGTATTGTCGGGTTGCTCATCACCTCTATGTGCCCAATGGTTTGTCCCGAGTATATGGTGACTGGTGTATTGCCAAAGTTGATAACTGCGATTGGTATGGTCCGCTGACTTCGGAGCACCAATGCGTGGGCCATTGCGATATCCGTCATTTCGGGCGCGGGGACAAATAGAGCGGGTCCTACGCCTGTGTCAGCAATTTCGGGGATGGCGTTGATAAACGTTTCTGTATTTGGTTCGATAGTGGTGAGTTTTCTGCACATCACCGCTATTAAGGGTGGGTCATAGCGTTCTAAGCCTGCGAAGGGTATTTTGGCTTCCTCCTCGTCTATACCAATCTCTAAACAGCGCTCGCGAAAATTTATAATGCATTTAGGCAGTTGCGACAAGAAATTTGTTCCTAAGATGCAATGATACGGAGCGGTTTGGGTAACGAAGAATTCTGTCTGCACCTTAATAGGTCCAATTGATAAGGGTACACTTATGCTACCGTCCAGTGCTAATTCTTGTTTGGTGGCCGATACTATCCGTGTAGAGTCGTCTGGGCGAGGCTGAAGGCCTAGCTTATTTACCAAATGCTGTGATACGATAGAGACGTCCGCGCCTGTATCGATCAACGTGAGTACCGGTGTCCGGTAAATGAAAGCATTGATTAGCAACGGGGCGTCTACGTGCTGCATGGCATTGACTTGCCGATGGTAAGATACTGTGCGATGTCCCCTACGTTGAGCACGCTCGGATACTGCAAATAGTTCCGTAGGTTCCACCAGAACAACATCCTCTTCCTCATTGGAGTTATTTAGTCGGGCCGATCGGCGAGGGCTCAATGTCCGCAATTCCAGGTGTTCCGAAGACGCGGCTGGAGCTGAAACTGTCGGTCGGACTGCGTCTGGGATACCATACTCGTTCCCAGTTTTGATGTTCAACTCAAGTCGCTTTGGGTTTGTTTGACTGCAAGGTCGTTGCTGCCACCAGCGTTGTAAGCGTCCCCGTATGCATTTAGGGCAGAAACCTGTTTTCTTCTTAAAGTAAATTATTGCCCCTATACCTACAATTACTAGCACAACGAGCATCCACAGGTAAGGAGCTACGCCCGTTGTCGTAATGTATGGGAAGTCGATCACCTTCTTCAACTGCTCGTCGGCTATCCGTTGGACCTGTAAGTTGGTAGCCTTGGCGTGTTCTAATGAGCTCCAAGTGATGGGTCGAAGAGGAATGTCTGGGAAGTCATGTATGGTGATGTTAGGTCCGATGTTAACGGTGACCTCCTGAGCGTCTAAGGTGCTAGCGAGCATTAGTGGTCCGACCACTAGTTGGGTATAGTCGCTATGTGCCAGCCACAACACCCCATTTTCCGGTATCTGGATGGTTTCTCCGCGCGTAACGTGACTGAGGTGCTTTTGTTTGGAGACCACTGCTTTGGGCTCGGCGGTTCGAATTAGTACCCCTTGCGCGGTGGTGTACACGTCAGTATGGTTGACCATTGGTCCAACCAATGCGCTGTTCCTGCAAATGCGGCGCGTGTCATCTGGAGCATCTTCGCCCATGATGATCCAATCCAAACAGCGTGAAGAATGGTCAGTGGCTAAAGCGTGAACCTCGCAAAAAGCAATGCCAGGTCGCGTGTTGCATGCGTGCAGGTTCAACACCTCATATCGGGCCTGTTCTACTCGCGTGGCATATTCTGGCAGAGGTAGTCTCATGTGTGCGCTGCGCTCTGGTACGTTCCAACCGACGTTGTATATCCGAAAATAAGGTCGGACGTCGTCCGACGTAACTAGCGGTACCCTTAGGATGAATGCAAACTTGAACGTACCCAGGTCAATGTGCACTGGGTAAATTTGTCCAAATTGGTAAGCTAGCGCTGGTTCACGCAGTAGTATGGTTTGCCCTATTCTTGGATCCTTCTCGAATAGACGCTTTAGTGTCGCGGCATCCACTACCTTCGGCGATAGTTGCCCGCTCATCATGGCTTCCATGACGGCGTCGACCGAAGAGCGCAGGCTAGTGCGAAACATATGGTTTACCAATTCGCGGTGTACCTCGGTCACGTAGCGTTGTTCCTGGCACCTAACCTGTTCTATCATGCCAACCACTTCCTGCATTTCATGGTGCAAGAAGGAGTAAAGTTCCTCATTGGCGCGGGTTAATTTCAAAATTGCTCGCGCGTTGCCCTGGGCCACACTGTAAGTGTTTCGCATTTCCTTGGATAATGCTATTACCTGTTTATTCAGGTCCTTTAAGTGCACTGCATTTGTAAAAGCTACCCCTACTCCTAAAAATCCTGTAACTACGCCTGCAGCTC